>QLPF01006125.1:0-13854 GCA_003314045.1 Hygrophorus pudorinus | reverse complement strand
TGTCGATTTTGTTCTTGCAATCCCGCGCTATGTGACCTTGACCTCCGCATCGGTAGCAGCGTTGCGTCTGCTTCCACCCCTTGGTCTTGTCAATCTCCATCGCATTGGGATCTACTGTTGGGTATCTTGCGTTAGGCGCCCCTGCTGGTATTTCGACACTGTTGTAGGCTTTCGCCGGATTCTTCCATTGACCCGTCTTTGGGTCACGTGTGTCTCTATTCTTTGGAGCCCAAGGGTTCGTATACCCCTGCCTCTGCGCTTGTGATTGTTGCGGGCGTCCCACGTCTGGCTTTCTCGTCGTTGTACTATTTTTCTCGTAGACCCTCCATTGTCGGTCTAGTTTCATGGCCCACTTGTACCAATCCGAGATGTTTCTGGGGAGAGAAGAGAGGCTGTAGATTTTTCATCTCAAGCCATTGTTCATGTTTTCCTCGAACTTCTCGATGAGGGCAGTGTTGTTGTAGTCTGTCCTTTCAGCATGGACTCGGAACTTGAGGACGAACTCGTCAGCGGTCTTGTTACCCTGCTTTAGTTGTCTGAGTTTATAGCGCACCGTGCGCTCTGCGTCGGGATCCACGAAGTTCTGTTTCAACTCGTGGATGAAGTTGTTGTAGTCAGTATACGGGTAAGGGTGAAGGGGATTGGTGGGGTCAGCAAGGTGTTGTTCAATCTTCTCGATCATGATGTTGGCGTAGGGCTGGGATTTGCCTGTCATATAGGAAAGTGTGAATATAATTTTCACATTGTCATCGGCGAACTCGGCCGGCTTGGCAGAAATGTAGAGAGTGAGTTGCTGTATAAAGGTCTCACAGTTGTCCATCTTCCCATCGAATAGGGTTGGTGGTTGCATCTTGGGCCCTTTCGGTGTAGGTGCATGTGCTGGTGCTGGTGCTGGTGTGGGTGTTGGTGCGGGTGCAGGTACCGTGATGTTGACAATTGGTTGTACCTGTTGTGCTGCTTGCATGGTGTTAAGGGCAGTGGTGAGTGTGGCGATATTCTGTGCCATGATGGTGAAAGCGTTCATGATTGCTTCTTGATCCATTGTCGTCGGATCTCTGTAATGGTGCTGTGAAAATTCCTTTGTTCTGTCTAGAAAGAAACCCTATCTGGTTGGATACAGATCCTGGTATGCTTTATCTTTCTCTTCAAGTACTTCTATTACTTGGTGGGAAAACTTGTACGCCTCTACTACGAAGTTATGTGTGAAGACACTCCTGATTCTCAGCGCAGTGTGTGCTAGTTTGTCTTCATCAGTGTGGATAATCTTTCGGTAAGTGCGGATGATGATGTGTTGGCGGCGAGTTACTCGGTGGATAGTTTTGGCGCGTCTATCTTCGAGGTATAGGAAGTTTGATCGTTTGTGGAATTTCAGGTTGAGGGTGTACATCCACTAGGGATTAGGGTAAAGGTGTTAGCTTGAATCTACTGTTAGGGTGACGCTAATAGTGTCCCTACAAATAGTAAGAGTGGTGAAGTTGTTGTAAGAGTTGGTTCATAAGAACCGAGGATGAGATATAAGGTGAGAGGCAAGAGTGGTAGTGAGTTCTGAAGACTGAAGGGTATGTGCTTTAGTGGTAATCCCAAGAGATTCGAGCTGGGGTTTCCAGTCGAACTCTGGTGCTTTTATAGGTTGTATGACTAATACAAAGAATGGTATGGAATGCTATGGAATAAGGACATGTAAGCCCTGGTCTGTGCATCCCGTTGGGATGATGTAACTACATATGAGTAAACTGTCAGAACAATGAGTAAGCCGTCAGAATGACATATGAAGCAATGAGTAAGCATCGGATGATAGTAAGCGTGTATGAGTAATCTGAATGCGTGTAATGAAGGAATATAGATGAAAGGTAAAGGAAAAGATAAAGGAATTGACGTATCATGACAGGAAGGGATTGAATGGAAGACAGGCAGCGTGGGCAGCACAAAATTTTTGTGGGCATCGTGTGCTTCTGGCTAGTATTATGGAGGAGCTCGAAAAGGCCAACATTGTGTAGTTCAATTGATGGATTTTCATCGATGGTGGGCATGCAACTTGATTGATCTCACCTGATCTGGACTAATTCTTTGAAAACGCTAAGGCTCGGCGAGTTTTGGCTCAAAAATCAAGGGGTTTGGGGGCAACATACCACACATGTATATCTACCAAAAGCTGGGCCCAGATTTCTCATTTTCTCCCTCATTCTTGTGCCAGTACATCGCTAATCAGTCACAATAAAGTAACGACACATGACATTAGTCGAATATGAAAGTCGTCTACCTTAGCATAGTTTTGCATGCTTAAATACTTTTGTCAAGAATCACTGCCCCTCATTCTTCTGTCAAAGCTGAGGCACAGTGAGTGATACCTTTATGATTACCCATTACTCTTACTGATTCCTAGTAGTCGCACTACGTTTCTACTAGGTACATATCAAATATCTGATTCTTCTGTTGAAGCTGAGGCACATCGTGCTATGTTTCTACTAGCGGTCAGCTTTCTACAACACAAAGTCCTAATCATATTTAGCACGAGTAGGAGCTGACTGATATCCCCCAAGTTTAAATGCCTCCTCACAGGCTTTCTGCAAATTCCTCGCAGATCTGGCAGTCTCTCTGTCACAAGAAGCGAGCCGTAAATGTGCTGGTGCCATAATAGGTAGTCCGAGTCGAGACTTTTTTGGGTAGAGAAGTCGATGTTTGATGTCACGCGTGACTCGAGCCCACCCCTTGCAGTCAAAATGCACCAGACGTTATAGGGCAGGATGCTACATGCAAACCTTACATGTTTTTTGCCTCCGACTTCAAACTCCGCTCAGACCGTCCCGCGCCTCCTGCCCGCTATAACAGATGGGAACGAGACTAATCCTCGCACACCTTCGACGTTCCAAGGAGCCTTGGACGCACTTTCAACCCAATTGACTCACATGGCTCCGATTCGTCAAGGTCCTGGACTACAAGATCTCCCGGTAGAGGTAAGTAGTCTTGCTTTCCCGCAAGATGACTCGCAAACTCTGAGACATAAAATTCTCAGCTTCTCTACAAGGTGCAACTCGATGCACTATCAGAAACTCTTCCGCATGTATCACAACATCTCTACCACGTCTTCAAGTCGGCGCCGTCCTCCTTTCATGCCGAGTACATCATAGGAAGGGTCTTGGCTGACGACAGGGGCCAGACCGTTACCAGGGCCCTTCGGTACCCACTTTGCACGATGGAGGTCTTTGATGCTCTATGCCGCCGCGTCGATAGTGCCTCCTTGGGAGACAGTGTTCCGAGATATCCGGAACGGCTATTCCGTAATCTTAAAGTTCCAAGTCAAGGGTCGGAATGGACAGAACACGACCATCCTCTGCCATTTATAAAGTATATTTGCAATCACCCCGCTATTCGTACACCTAGCCACGATCCGAAGTCATGCTACACTAGTAGCTATGGCTTGAGGAAAGCTAGCCAGGCTTGCTTTCTTCCGCTCATATCATCATCTTGGATCAAGGTGGCATGCTAACACCTCTGTTATGGGCAGCTAGGGAAGGGTATGAGGCAGTCGTGAGAGTGTTGCTGGCACAGGACGGCATAGATGTGAATGAAAGACCCGGAGATGTGCAACGAACCAAACTTTTCCGGGTGGTTGTTGCTCATGAGCATGAGGGAGTGGCCAGGCTGTTGCTAGCGAGTCGAGGCGCGACACCACTTTTGACGGCGGTTGCTTATGCGCATGAGGAAGTGGTCAAGCTGTTGCTGGCGCGGGACGACATCGATGTGAACTCGAGGGATTCAGATGGCAGGACGGCACTTTCCATTGCGGCTACCCGCGGGTATGAGGGAGTGGTCAAGCTGTTGCTGGCGCGAGACGACATCGATGTGAACTCGAGGGATTCAGATGGCAGGACGGCACTTTACTGTGCAACTAGGCATAGGCATGAAGGAGTGGTAAAGTTATTGATGGCCCGGGACGATATCGAGCGCAACAGTAATTAAGGCCACATTGTATGCCAGTGGGCAGACAAAAGTGTTGAACAAATCAAAATAATAACTATCGTAGATCTCAAAGTCATCTTCCCAACCGTCACCCCGCTCCATCACAAGCACCAAATCATCCGAGGCTGCAGGTGCGTCTTTACTGCGAGCAGTAACCCTGTTCGTACCGCGCGTACCATCCAGATTGACCTTTGTCCCAACAATGGGTCGTACACGCACTTTTGTCGTTGTCGTTTCACTTATAGTTGTCGTCTTATTTGTCTTGCTCGTTGTTGTCGTCGACTGAACGCCTCTCCTCGCAATAGCCGTCGGCGTCCGAGCACTGGGCGCACCGGCAGCCCGAGTATTACTACTACTGCGAGCACCGAACATTGACGTCGTTGGCTGGGCGTTGGGCGTGCCGGCGGTCCTAGTGTTGTTACTACTGCGAGGATCAAACACAGCGTGTATATGGTGCTAAAATTTTGGACGGAAAGATCAGAGACACCGATGTGGCAGAGACGAATGGAAAAACGAAATCACCTTTGTGTAGAGATTACCGAAGTCGATCCCAAGGACTTGTGCCATAATTAGACTGCTGGTTAGTGCTGTCGAGTGTTGGTACCGAGGAAATCTGGTCTAAAGAGGTCGTTATATGACCCACAAGGAGGAAAGCACGGCACTGCCCTCAGGCTGCAGGCAGCTGCATACCAGGGACACGATCAAATAGTCCAGCTGCTACTCGAGAGAGGTGCAGATGTCAATGTAAGGAGGCTACGCAACTGCGTATGGGGGACATATGATCAGATAGTCCGGCTTCTACTAGCGGGGGATGCAGACGTTAATGCTCATGGAGGATGTCATGGCACGGCATTGCATGCAGCCTCATTTTCGGGACATGATCAGACCGTCCAGCTTCTACTTGAGAGGGGTGCACACGCGGATGCTCAAGGAGGGGAGCTTGGCACCCCGCTGCGGGCAGTTTACCAGGGACTTGACGAGTTAGTCCCGGAGGGCGAGGTAAGCACATGGCTTCATATAACCGGGTGGTGCAGCAAAGGGAGCAGATGTCGGAGAAGTGTTATAGTCGAGAATGAGGGGTACCCGCCGCGCGTCCAATTCCCAGTTGGCAACACGGACCAGCGTCGGTACATCCGCTTCCCCGGGGTAAATGCTTCAACGAACACATCTCCGTTCCCATAAGGACAATCATACACCTTCATCACGCTGCAAAGTGCAGGGCAGATTTCGAATCATCGTTACTTCCGCTCGATCAGTACTGTCAGTCACTGTTGCTTATACCGTAGCTAAGTGATTGACAAGTCATGAAACAGAATACCCGCTGCGTAGTCATGAAACCGCAAAATACAAACCCTCAACAGCAACACCAGCTTGCCAAATCCCGATCCTCCGAACTGCACGCAACATCGCCGGCGCAGGCAGCACCAGCACAAACGTCACTGGGACGACGACGACCAGCAAGGCCGTCAGCGCGAGAGTTATGCTCGGTTTGATGACGAGAAAGTAGAATAGTGCTTGGTACGACGTCGCATCTGTAAACTACGAGATACGCAGCAAGTTCAGAACGTGGGTCAGAGATAGCGCAAGCTGAGGCCTCACCATGGCATATGTATTTTTGTAGAAAGACGTCTCGTACACTGGGGAGTGGACGGTACCCGACTCGACCTCCGAGGGTGTGGCCCCGGGCGACCGGAGGCGGGCGAAGATGGGGCGAGGAGGGTAAGGAGGCGGGTACGTAAGGGGGCCGTGAAATTGTGTTTGGAGAGCCAACTGGATATGTAGTGAGGAAGCGTAAACAAAAACAAAAAGAGTCCCACGACATACCTCTCCTCGAGCAAACGTCCTCGCGCCCAACAAATCGAAAAAACAGAGGACAGCACCAAGCGGAAGGGCCATTAACAGAGCCGTCCCTAACTTTAAACATAAATATATGTTAGCTATACGTAGTGTCGTAGACAGGAAAAAACAATGCAGTCAGCAGCAAATCATACTATAGAACCTTCCCTTTTAGAAATTTGCAACATATGAAAGACTCCAACACAGTGTCCCAATTACCAGAGAACACGCAAGACTGAAACAACGTACCAGGGTAAAAACAAAAAGATACACCCACGCAGCAAGCGCGTACGGGAAATTGAGCACCATGAGATGAAACAACGGTCCGTAATACGCCTTCTGGGCCAAAGGCCTGAAATACAGCTTCAAGCCTCGTTTTGAAAAGAAACCCGGGCGCCTGCGTTCGGGATGACAGTGCCGACGGTTGAGAGCAGGGTCTTCGACAGACACCAACGGTTGTTCTTCATACTCGCCCTCGGATTCATAATCCAAATCCGAGTCGCCGTGGAAAAGAGACAACACGGTCTGGGACAATGATGGGGCTGCGGACGTCGATGAAAAAACGGTGCTCGTGTGCGATGCAGACCGAGGACGCCCCGTCAGACGACGGGTGGTGCTTCTCGGGGATGACGGGGCCAGCAAAGGGGTGGTTTCTGTTGCATTGGTATTGACAACGATATCCCCGTCTTCGGACGTTGGAAAGAGGTGGGAAGATGCGTCTGAGTCGGCAGAATTTAAAGGTTGGGGTAGTGTCTGACGGCGTCCGCTGCGTCTTGTGCGCGTCCGCCGTTCGCGAGAAGGATAGGGAGGTGGAGGGTCGTTCGTTGTAGACGGACTCGGAGGTGCGACAGTGACAGCCATACGAGAATAAGCGAAGCGTGGCAGATTCAAGTTCGAACTCAGCGCTGCGAGTGGGCGGTACAATTACATGTAAATAATATTTGCTCGAACGCAGGTATAAGCAAGATAATCGGTAATATGCCACAGATAACAACTCGAAAATATCCGCATCCAAGACAACGTCATCCAAGATCCATAGCAGGTACTGGTGGAAAAAAATTCTGTTGCAACCCAAACGTTAATCAAGTGACAACCACAACCACCCAAGCAACTCACAGTGGTCACATTCACGCAGTTCTTGGCGGCGGGGGAGCCATGTTATATCTCCTGTCATCCCTCAGATCCCCGCCGCGTGCATAGCCGCCCCGGGAATAGCCAGCAGGTAACTTCGAGCTCGGTGGCGGCGACCTTGGTCGGTCATAGGAGGACTGCCCAGGACCATAGTCCATCCCAGGCCCACGATCCCTCCCAATAAAATCCCTGTCGTCAGGTCCGGTAACATTTCCACCGCTGCCGGACACCGGGGGAGGCCTGTCATAATAATTACCCCCACCACTGGGGGACGATGTCGGAAGGCGCGCGGGGTAGTCCCCAGAAATCGACCCTCTCCTATCTCTGTTCAATGGTGGTGGAGCCTGGGGCGATGGAGGATAATACGGGCGATAGGATGTATCTTCACGGGCCCTTTTCAAGGGGGGCGGTCTCATGTCATCCCCAGCGCCTCCAGGACCAAGACCAGGTCTCCTTCCAACGGGACTAGGACTGCGTTGTCTGACACGGGAAAATGGCAGAGGAGCCGTGTCGGTAGGCCCAGCTGGTGGTAGATAGCGTCGTTCCGAGTCTCTAGCCGGCGGGGGATACGTCCGATCATCTGAAGTAGGACCGGGGTATCCATCTGTCAGACGTGAACTAAGCGGCCGCTGGGCTGAATCAAATGACCTCGGCGGCGACCCTCCCACAGGGAAAGACCTCCGTTCACGTTCTTCCCGAGTTTCCCACCCGTTACTCCTCCCAGATGGTGGGGGCGGGACATCCCTATCGAAACGTTCTCTATCTATGGGAGCAGCACCATTCCTATCCCAGGTCCGTCGCATCTTCCAGTAAAGGTCTTCTTCAGATTGACTCCGGCGTCTATCATTGAAAGATGGCTGTGTCGTGTACGGTGGCCAATCCCGTCTGTCGCCCGAGGGTGGTGCATACCGCCGATCACTATCTACATCGTACGGAGGTGCTTCAGCAGCTACACGAGGTGGGGGAGAATTAGCGTAAAAGCTCCTTGCACGGTCTCGCGCAAGGTCAGCAGCGGAAGGTGGAGAAAAGCGCCGGATATACGGACGGCTGTCAGAGTACCGAGGGGCTGTATCAAGGTCCATTACATCAGGCACGGACCGTCTATCATCATTATACCCTCTGTCGTGCTCAGGGCGATGCTCAGGACGATACCCAGGTCTCAGATCGGACCGCTCGCGGGAAGGTTCCCGAGCAGCTCGAAAATCACGGACAGGAGAGGGAGAATTCTTGATAACCCTGGGATCATCACGAGCAACCGAAGCAGAGTGAGTGTAGCCAGTTGAACGAGGAAGGGGTGGAGGAACCCGGTCCTGTACAGGTGATATTGGTCTTACGTACCGATCCCGTTCTGCCGCCCCAGAGCGTCCAGAGCGCTCTTCTGGTTGAACAGCACGTTCACGATCATCTTGAAGTGCTCGAGGTGGTTCAGCAAGAGTACGAGCACGGTCATCAGGACCAGGGCGACCACCACGGTCAGGAACAGTACTAGGAGGATGAGCTTGTCGAGCAACACGGTCATCGGTTGGTAGCGATCGGACAGCATGATCACTAGATGCAGTGGGATGAGATAAGCGTGCTTCAAGGCTTGGTTGACGGGTGGGACGGTTATTCTCTACTCTAGCAGATGACGGGGGTTGACTCAGCCGATCTTGCAGGGATGGAGGAGGGCGGCTAATGCGCTCTTCCAGTGGAACTGCAGGTCGAGCATTGCGGTCTTCCGCTGCCGCTGCCGGATGCAAAGTCCCACGAGCACCATCGCGATCTTCACCAACAGTAGCACGACTAGAAGCTTCCTCTGTAGGCTGAGCAGTAGCTTGGGGTCGACTGGCACGATCATCAATGGATGGCCCACGACGATCATCGCCAGGTCCAGGTCTTGCATGTCGGTCATCAACAGGAGGAACACGAGTGGAACGCGTGTCAGGGATCGGAGCACGGACAGGAGGAACACGATCGTCCGCAGGGGGACGAACTGGCCGATCATCGATGGGACGCGCAGTGCGATCATCAGAGCTAACTGCAGGACGAGGTGGATCTGGGCGTCTGTCAACAGGTATTGGCTCGTCTACGGTGGGCTTGGGATCGTAACGACGGGATGGTTGGTCATTGTAACGTGGCTCGTAATGGCGCTGGTCAGGGAGGGGTCTTCGGACGTCCATGGTCCTGAGACGATCATCCCGAAAACGGGCATCTGGACGTCTGTCGCGGTCTCTTTCACGCTCCCAGTTTCTATCCCTATCACGATCGCGATCTCTATCTCTGTCTCTCTCTCGATCGTTGAACCTCTGATCCCTTGGCGGAGGAGGACGAGTACTATCTGCAACAGGTGGGCGTGTATCAACATTGTTGTTGCTGGCATTATTGGGTCGGCTTGAAGGAGGAACGGGAGCAGTACGTTCTGGATCCTGCCGAGGACGCTGATCATCCTGAGTCGGGGGTCCGTCTCTGGTGGTCTTACTATACTGGCTGATCGGTGTTTGCGGAACGGAAGCTTGATTGCTCTGTAAGAATTGAAGAGGGTCAGCGGGTGGTACGGAGATATCGGGACTTGGAGCAGATGGCACATTATTTGACATTTGCGAACCACCCCCTGTAGGTGGACCAGTGGCAACAGGTTTTTTTGCACTGGACGCTTCCCAAGTATCTTTGGTTTGAATACGAAGAGAACGCCGACCTGAGTCGGTAGGCGATGTCGCACTAGTATTGCCAGCAGAAGTAGAAGCAGCAGGAGTGTCGTAAGGGGTGTAGCCAGGGCCTTGGTAATCAGAAGGAGCTTGCTCTGGATGATGAGGAACTTGAGATTGATTAGCAGAACCCAAGTATATACTGGCTAGGGCAGCTGGTTGTGGAACAGCGCGATAGAACTCGTGCTGTCCGTTTTTGATGATGTCTTTGAGTTTTTCGAGGACTTCGAGGTCACTTTGGCCTGGAGGCAAGATAGATTGTGACGATTGTGGATAGAACTGCTGACCCTGTTGCTGGTGGTGCACGTTACCGTGCATAGGGCCTATATAGTTGTTGAAGCCGAAACCAAAGTTTCCGGGAATCTGGAAAGCTGATGTGTTTGGATTGGTGCCAGATGAAGAAGCCACAGAAAAAGGCGATGACATGAGATTTGCTCCAGCAGGTTCTTCGCTTGGAGTTGGTATTAAATAAGGAGTATTTGGGTCCTCTGTGAGGGTAGTGACTGTGCGTTCACGGTTGTTGACGTTGTTCCGTCCCTTGCGTTTTTTGTTTTGTCGTGTCGACATGGAGCGGTCCACTTGTTATGTACCTTGTTTGCAGATCAGTAAAAAGGGAGATTCCCGCTAAAATTTCAAGGTCGCCGTCCCACCAATATCTATTTTATAAATGTGCTCCAGGTTTCCTGAATTTTCCGAATTTTCTCCAGTGAGATGGGCGTGGGTTAGAACAAAGCCGGTCTGGTGAGCCTGAGCGTGGCTTGTTGAACCTGAGCCTTACAAATAAATACAGTGCACTGGCAACTCTGTCTAGTCGGGCGCAGATTTTTACTAGGATGCATGAGCATCTGGAGGGGCAAACGCCGTTGTCCCATGTTTTATGTAAAATAGCTCGTGGTCGAGCGGTAATTCACTGCGGCGACGGGTTCTTTGACTTGACTCGGATCTCCCTGCCAGTGCAAGCAACGCGAGTCTTGCTGATAACTTTTACCTAAATTTCATAAACGTGTTCCAAGTCTTATCGATTGGGAGAAGGGCACACGAATTTGAGAGAAGGCTGTAGAACTTTCGACAACGGTGACCGGGTCTTTTATCGACGCTCCGCCCAAATATTTTAACAAATCTAGACAGCCCGCACTCTGGATATCTGATCACTTACTTGTTCTTATACCACAATGTCGGTCGTTGGTGTTGATTTTGGCTCGCTTCATAGCAAGGTATACCACTGCTTCCGTCATAAAGATCAATTTTCTGACAATCACGGTCTCCTTAGATCGGTGTGGCGAGACAGCGAGGAATTGATATCATCGCAAATGAGGTGTCCAATCGCGCTACACCGTACGTATCACAATTGGGATGTATTCCTAGTCAATAACACCTCTTCCACAGATCTCTTGTTGCTTTCGGTCCTAAAAAACGTGCCATTGGAGAGGCAGCCAAGACTCAGGAAACCTCCAATTTCAAGAATACCATCGGGTCATTGAAGCGGCTTGTTGGTCGAACACTCACTGATGTAGAAGTTCAGAAAATCGAGAGGAAATTTATCAATGCAAAGTTGGTGGATGTCGGTGGCACAGTTGGCACTGAGGTGTGTGCAACAACTTTGTTGTTTCGACTAAAGCATCTAATACCGGGACCAGGTGAACTATCTTGGCGAGACGCATACATTTTCTGCCACACAACTTGTAGGCATGTACTTTGGCAAGCTCCGTGATATCGTCTCCAATGAACTCAAAACCGGAGTTACCGACATCGTCATCGCCGTTCCGGGATGGTACACTGATATTCAGAGACGTGCCGTACTAGACGCTGCCTCCATCGCAGGTCTCAATACTCTCCGGTTGATCAACGACTCGACAGCTGTTGCTGTTGGTTACGGCATCACCAAATCAGACCTTCCCGAACCCGAGAATCCTCGCCATGTCGTCTTTGTCGATGTCGGACACTCCAGTCTGTCCGTCTCCATCGTGGCCTTCTCCAAAGGCCAACTCAGCATCAAGAGCACGGCCTTTGACCGTAATCTCGGCGGGCGGGACATCGACTACGCCCTCGTGAAACATTTCTCAGAGGAGTTCAAAAAGAAATACAACATTGATGTCATGTCCAACCCCAAGGCTACTTTCCGGCTGGCTGCTGGCTGCGAGCGCCTGAAGAAAGTCTTATCCGCCAATGCAGAATCGCCTCTGAACGTCGAAAATATCATGACGGACGTCGACGCTTCCTCCAAGCTCACTCGTGATGAACTCGAAGCCCTCATCTCAGAAGTCCTCGACCGCATTCCTTCACCCCTCGAGCTGGCCCTCCAAGAGTCCGGGCTAACTCTCGATCAAATAGATGCCATCGAGTTGATCGGAGGATCGACGCGTATCCCGTCAGTTCGCGCCCGTATCCAACAAGTCTTCCCTGGCAAAGTCCTGTCCACCACTCTTAATCAGGACGAAGCCGTCGCACGTGGAGCTACCTTCTCCTGCGCCATGCTCTCGCCTGTCTTCCGTGTTCGCGACTTCCACATGCACGATATCACTCCTTATCCGATTAAAGTACAATGGGCTGCCACGCCCACTGAGCCAGACGAAGATACAGAGCTTGTCGTGTTCCCCAGAGGCAACACTATCCCGTCGACGAAAGTTCTTACCTTCTATCGCAAAGATCCCTTTGATATTGAGGCGGTATATGCCGAACCTGAGGGGTTGCCCGGATCGATTGGCCATTGGATTGCCAAGTTCAACGCGAAGAGCGTACCTGCAGACTCTGCTGGCGATCTGACGTGCGTGAAATTGAAGACGCGGCTGAACCTCCATGGGGTGTTGTCGTTCGAGGGAGCATACGTTGAAGAGACGGTGGAGAGGGAGGAACAACCCATGGAGGTTGACGGTGTACCGGAGGGAGCTCCCCCAGCTGCGCCGAAGAAGAAAAAGGTGAAGAAGGAGGTTCCTTTCGTTGCTAGCACTTCGTCTTTGGACAGCACGACCCTAGAGAAGCTGAAGGAGCAGGAGGCGCAGATGCATGCGGCCGATAAGCTCGTCATGGATACTGAAGTATGCGGTTTCTCCCCTGTCCCGTGACAACCATTGACGTCCATTTCGTGCAGGACCGCAAAAATGCTCTCGAGGAATACGTTTACGATACTCGGGCAAAGCTGGATGACCGTTATGCTCCGTACGTGCAGCCCGAAGAAAAACAAAGGCTGCTCGTCGCGCTCTCAGAGGCAGAAGACTGGCTGTACTCCGATGAAGGCGAGGACGCAACAAAGTCCGCTTACGTCGCCCGTCTCGACGCGCTGAAGGTCATCGGGGACCCCATCACCGCTCGCTACCGCGAATCGGAAGAGCGGCCCAGAGTCATCAGCCAGCTTCGCGAGACGCTCAACAAGTACATGGCGGACGCCACGTCCACTCAGGAGCGCTTCGCCCATATAGACGAGAAGGACAAACAACCCGTCGTGGAGAAGTGCGCGACGGTCCAGAAGTGGCTCGATGACCAGATTGCGAGGCAGGCTGAGCGCCCGAAGAACACGGACCCGGTCCTGTGGTGCCAGGACATTGACAAGAAGAGGGATGAGGTGATCTACTTCGCGACGCCCATCCTTTCCAAGCCCAAGCCCAAGCCGCCCGTGATCCCCACTCCGACTGCCACGGGCGCCAACACCCCGAAGAGCAGGACGGATACACCAGACCCTGCGGCGGCCGGTGGTGCGAAGGCGGAGGGAGGGGCTCCTGGGCCTTCTGAGATGGACGTAGATTAGAAATGGTCTCAAGAGGATGTAAAATTCAAGTTGGTGTACAGTACCGGTCATAATGTTTTACATAGAGCCGATTTCTTTTCTTATAGTCGACAGAAACTGGACGTGCAGCGGGTACGTGCTAATGACTAGTGGTGTATCCTACATCTTTACTGTTGCGTTTTTCACGCCTTCCGGCGCTATGAAGTTGTCCCTTTCCGCCAAGTGACTACGCCCGGGCCGGTGAAAGGGCCGGTGAAAGGGCCGGTGAAAGAACCGACAAGATTCAGGTACGGGTGCGACAGGCATGTCTGCTTACTCCAACTTGAAGCTGTCAAATTGATCAAGCTTAGCCATGCCCTCAACAGTGAATACCTGCTTGCCGCCAAACTTGATGATGTTATGATTCAAGTAATATAAGCAAGTGTAACAAGCAGATTGCTTTCAAGCTTTCATTTATGGGCAGGTAAACAATCGTGAGCACAGCATGCAGGCTTTACTCGATGTCAAAAAATGATAAGCAAT
>QLPF01006103.1:0-11291 GCA_003314045.1 Hygrophorus pudorinus | reverse complement strand
GAGATTTTCAGGAACGCTCGGGCAACTTAGCCTTCCATCATCATCTTGGTCAATTTCACTACTTGTTGCTCACTCTGGTGTTTGATCACGGATTCCGGAGCAGGGTGACGAAGGCATACTCACGAGCCTATTGAATGAGATGGATGGCGTGCAGGAACTTTCGGGAGTTACGGTGGTGGCTGCCACCAATAGGCCAGATGTCATTGTAAGCACGGTCAAGTTCGCTCTCCTATTGAGTGTCCCATCACTGGGTTACCAGGACTCAGCTCTCATGCGTCCTGGCCGACTGGACCGCATTCTGTATGTTGAGTCACCTCTACAGAAAAGCAGGTAAGATATCTTGACGATACGGATGAGAAAAATGAGAGTCAAATCAGAGGGATGGGTGTGCGGCTGGCCATCGCTTTATAGCTATGGTACCCGCTTCGCGCACAGCGGCGCGGTCGGCGCCAACGTAACCGTGCGCACCCGATCACCCCAGGCACCACTTGATCGATTAGTCATAGGCCTCTTAGGCCTGTTTTCTTGTAGGTGAAGAATGTACCTAATAGGCCTCCCTCTGATGAGGGAAGCACAGCCTGTAAATAGAATTTTACCTCCTTTGCTTCTTGTCTTCTCCTCCTCAGGCTGTGCCTCCAGTCCTCCCATGCCTCTGGTCCTCCTGTGCCGTCCTCCTGTACCGCTCTCCCACACCTCCCACTGTTCCCCCACCAGCTCAGTCACCCACCAATTGGTGGTGTGCTGACAGAGTGGGGGTATGCACAGGTGTGCCGGCAGTGCCACACCCTCCTCTGGTCATCCCAGGGCTATCCTCGTCTGTCCCCTCTGTTCCCACTAGTCGCCCGAAGCTTCCACAGTGAGCTTGCATCTTGCGCCTCTGGGCCTCACACCCCTCCCGAACCTCTGGGCCTCCCATCCTGAGCCTCTGGGATTTGTGTCCGGAGCCTCGTGTCCTGAGCCTCCAAGTCTGGGCTTTGCATCCAGAGCCTCTGGGCCTCATGTCCGAGTCCTGAGCCTCTGGGATTTGTGTCTGGAGCCTTTGGGCCTCATGTCTGAGTCCTAAGCCTCTGGGCTTCGCATCCAGAGCCTTGTCATCCCTCTTAAGCCTCTGGCCATCCACGTCTGAGCCTCTTGTCATCCCCAAGCCTCTGGTCATCTCTCATCATGCCAAGCCTCTGAGCCTTCAGGACCCACATCAGTCTCTCTGCACCTCCTCCTGGGACCCAGGGCCTCCCCACACTTGCCTCCGGAGCCTCTGAGTCTCCTCCCAAACCTCCCAGGACCCTGGTGGTGACTCAGATATAGTGCACTGGTGCAGCCTGAGCCTCAGCCTGAGACTCGGAGGTTGCAATTACCTCATATATAGTCAACCAATCATATGATAAATAAATCTACCCCCCAACAAAAACGTCCACCAATTATGTTACCCTTCACGTGCTCACATATCTAGTAGATAGAAATCCTCTATAAATCACAGAATTGAGGATGATATGACAAAGCCTTTTCTGGCCTTAAAAGACATTAAATATCTATAATATCTATCATTCTTACACATCCCCTTTTAAGGCCAGATATATGTAGGCTTGGTTGGTAGAAATCACAAGCTTACACAAAGTGATACATATTGTTAAGTTATGTCTGGGTGATGATATCTGACACAAAACCAACATATTTATCTGGCTTTATAATGCCAGGTGGCATTGGCAGTTGTCTTCAGATTTGCCAGTGTTGTCTTGCCATATCAGTACAATGTCATGGTGATAGCTTTGTGCAATTAATAAATGTTCTTAAGATACTAGCTATGGTTGGTGGAAACTGCCAGAGCAACTGGAATGATATTTATGGCCACAGCTCTCAGAAAGATATTCCCTTGAGCAGGACCCCAATATTGATTGGTAGGACTAGTGCAACTGGTATTATAATTCCAAAATTGATTATATTTATATACATATATGTAATGCCAAACATTATTTTATCATGGCTGCCTGCTGCTTTCGCTGCCATGCATTTTTCCTTGATTCTGGCCAGGGCACTATTCTTGCAGATGGGAAGATTTGTCCAAGTTTAGAGATTTAGCTGGGCTCATTAAAGAAAGCGGAGCATTCCTTACCGGTTCCACCATACAACAAGATCGTTCACTTCTTCTTGTTCCTCAACATCATCAAACAAACCCAAAATAGAATTGTAAAAGTGCTCTGAGTCCGTGGCTGTATCCGTTCTCAAAAACACCGGCGAAGAGCTCAATGCAAAGCGGACCTAGGCAAAAATGTTTGATTAGTCCAGGGGATTTAAGCCGCCGAAAATTTACCTGAGTAGCAATGTAAGCGATTGAAGCTGGCATCACACGTGTCATCCCGTAAATACAAGCATTACCTGAACAAGTCGCTTTGGGCTCTTTGTCAACAGAGCTTGGAGACGTAAATATATGTTTAAATGCCTGGAATGTGATCAGCATTTCAGATAATTAAATAAAGACAGAATTCACCGAAATAAGTATAGTGCTGCGAAAAAGACCGTTCCATGGATCTGCCGGGTCATAGTTGTCCCCATGATACAGAAAGGTGGGCCACTGATCGCCTGAAACCATCAACTCCCCACTATGGAGCTTTTCCTTCATCCTAGATTCTGTCAAAACAAGTGCATTTTCGAAGCATAAAGGCTTACTCGTTATTCATCCAATCTAATCCAGCCAGACACAGCAATGCCCCAGTATGATCATGATGGAATCCACAATCCGTCTTGATGTTACAAGACAGTGGGGGATTGAGAACCTGGCCTCGAGGAGTGATCCAGTTTAAAACGGCACTCTTCAAGCTTTTCGTGTCGTCAGACCTTGCACTAGAAGCACCCTTTTGAATCTATGAATCCAAAATTCCCTCAGATCGTGATAGTGCTGTAATAAGGAATCAACATACTAATTCGGCAATCCTCCTCAGAACCTTGTACAAGCTGTTCCTCTAGGCCTGGTATTGTCTGGAGAAGTTGTTTGTATACATGATGCTCCCTACGCTCCCTGAAGATATTGCTGTCAATAGGTATGTTGGCCACCATACAACGAAACTTACTTGGCAGTAAACAACTCATCGTTCTGGCTGGCGAGTTCTACTTCTCGGAGAAGCTCATTGGTCAGCAAGGCATAAACGCTGCACAATGCATGAATAGTGCAGCCAAAATGTCGGCCATGATGGACGAGCGGATCAGTCACACAACTGCAGTTGAAGTCAGTTCAGGCAACATCATCAATGTATAGAACTTGCACTTTTTTCCTAGGTCCAAGTTGGAGGGCATTGGTGTGTTCGCGACGCCCTAAAACAGATGCAGGAGGGGTGTTCCCATCAGAGGCCATGGTTGTGTGGTGGTGGTTGGGCATCTTTTATGATGCAGATATTGATGATCTGGGCGATGTGATCTGCTTATATATATATATATATTTACTTGAGTCTGAAAGGATACATATCCTTCATAGCATCTAGGTCGCCATCGTTGTTCGAATGATCTAGGTGATGTGATCTGTATAAATTATTGTTTTTTTTTACTGGAGTCCGAAAGGATACATATCCTCCATGGCATCTAGTTCGCTGTCATCACTCGTTCCATATCTATCATCCGTGTCCTCAGAATCGCTCACTTTGCTGTCATCCCAATCTTCATAGCTCGACTTGCCATCACTCCGACTGGGGGACTGTCCCCTTCCGTCAATTCCACTAGGCTCACCCAGTTCATCATTATCGTGAATTTCTTCCTCAACCTTATTGTGACTCTCCGTGGCGGTAGGCAATGCTGTTGTTCGATAGACATATGTGTGGCCCACTCCAAGACCCCAATGATAACACATCATCATATCCCTATCCAAGAATCTGAGTGATTGGCAAATTAACAAACATTCTGCCCAAACTTGATAATACACACCGCATAACATAATAAGCTCACCAGTCCTTTGAGTCTCGAGCACAATGTGAGAGGCCTATACCATCGGAGTAAATGGGCCCTCGAGAAAAAGCAGGGACAATATGACAGCCTCATAACACATCAGCAGGATCGAGAAAACCAAATGAGTCTTCTTGAGCTGTTGGAGGGAAACATATACGGTCGAGAGACCTTGTAGTCCACCCTTTTCAAGGTTTGTTCATATGGTACCATCTGACCCAGAGAAACTCCAGTCTTCTTGGGTGATAGGTGGTCGCACCATCACCAATATAAACAACATTGGCATGAAATATGCCTAGAACCTGCGCATACCAATAAGGGTGCTCTGAGAGCGAGAAGGACACTTCGGGATTGAGAACCATAATTTTGCAATGTGATGTATTAACATGTATGACATCTTCTGCACGCCGGACATTGTAGGTGGTGTAATTCACCCGCATGATTTTGTGCTTGTACATGCGATCCTGTTTGAACAGTACACCTTGCCAAGCTTTGCTGGTATCTGTGGCTGACTGTACACTGACATCAGCTGATCCTGCACCGTCCGCAATAATAAGAGATCGGATCTGAGGCAACAAATGTTGTTTTAATTTCAGTATGAAGTCCTATCATAACAAAATTAGTACGGTTGTGCAACTATCATCACAGCTGACTACCTTAACTGCCGGGTCGCCTGCATGCCTTTGAACAAATAAACCAATATGTTCTGGTTCATTTGGGTCATGCCAATGGAGTGATGAACGTCTGGACTGATAGAAAATTTCTCCTTTGGAGGCAGGTGATGTCCCTCATTTCGGGTATGGATTCGACAGATGTGCACTTGATGATGCTCTATTTGCATCATCTGCTTCACAAACTGTCTGCGATCTGTTCAAGAATACCTGGCCTTCGATGTACGGTGTTCCAGTTCACCCTAAGCCCCAGTCAATCTTGAAGTTGCATGGATAGCAAATGATCACTCACTAGCTCTGTGGTATAGGAGTCACATGTTCCATATTTTTCAATCGTGTCCGGGTAATCACCAAGTGAGTGGTATTTATATGTCTGTATATTGAATGTTTTCCGTTGGCGAGTTGTGGAGATTTATGCAGAGGCATCTGGCCTTGTCGGGTTTTTTAATCATCGACAGTTGCGAGCATCAGTTTCACATTTGAGTTCACATGTATTAAAGGCAGGACAAGTCTTGCCAACAAAGTCGCACATTTGCTGTCCAAGTAAAATGGTGGTTTCTTTAAAGATCTTCAAGGTATGGTCGGTGTGCATTCGAAGTTTCGCTAGTCCATGCCAATGAGCGCAAGTAAAGAGGAGCTTCATAATAGCATGGTTATATGGTTCTGAGAGAAGCCTGTCAAAAGCAGGGATAGCACACTTATTATTCCTCGTCAGAAGAGGTTGAGATGCACTGGACAAGATGGCGTACCTGGAGGAGATCTTCATAATCTTGTGCAGCCATCTTCTTCATTTCCGATGAATTCACTGCAAACTTCCTGATAACGTCCTGACCGAATGTTGGAACTTGCCGATATCTGACGTTCGAGCCTCAGCTGTGTGTGCTCAGAATCAATTGACATAATAATGCGCACCGATGGTCCATGTCATTGATTGAGGCAGCATTAGCAGCATCAAGAATGTGAATCATATGGGTATATAGTGCCTTCCAAACACCCAGCTCGAATTCGTGCATGAGGTCCACCGTCAACATTGGAAATAGATCGAAAGTGAGTGGGCCCAGCCGTGTGGAGAAAGCATTCTGAAAAGTTCCTGTTAGTGGATTGAGCGGGTAGATATCCAATACCTACAGATGTCGGAACCCAAGATTCCTTCTTCAGGAGATCCTCCACTGCCTCAGTGTTCACCACAAAATTTTTGTCATAGATGATCTGTCGTGCTAATTTGACTCTGCGTTTTCTGTCATCATTATCAACCCAAGCAAGAGAACATTGTTGCTTCATATCGAGTTTCATTCCCATATTCTGCATATGCAACATAGGAATGAGGCATCACAGACAGGGACAGTTACCGCAATTACAAATTGATGCTAGGAGGACTCTTGAAGAAGTTCAGTAATGTACAATGGAAAGAAAGGGGTCCGGCTTACTTTTCAGGATAATCCACAGAGTATGTAAATATTCTTGGATAAAATCGCCAAAGGATCCCATTGCAGCATTGTATCACGATACCATGCTCATGGGCCTCAATGAAGTCGTCATCAAGTAAAACTTGCCACTGTGCATGAAATGCCTCGTGGTGGCAGTGTGCCATGATTACATCTCTCAGGCCCTTTCCACCAACATGTTCTGCAGCGAAATCTTTGAATGAATCCGGAATCTGAGGACTAAATTAGATACCAATACATCAGGAACATCAAGCAAGATCTTACACTCTGGAAATATGCAATGTGATTGCATAGATTATTTGATGGCTTACATCGCCGATACTTAGACTCATTCCCAAAGAAAAGGTAGCAAGGCCCCAATTTGGCGTTTCCAAAGGATGTGAGGTGGGTCCCATCTGACCAGAACATCAAGGCAGTAATCACTCGAGGTAACTTGCAACCAGGCTCTCCTGGAAGTTCTTGAAGCTGGCTGTGGGCTTTTTGGAATGCAGAGGATGTATAAAGTTCACCATGGACATGAACTTGGTCACTCTCTGTATGAGGCTTCCAGAGAAGATCATAAGGCAGCCCTTCCAGTGACTTAGTCCATCTAAGATGGGGGAGCAGACGGTGACAAATTCACGTTAGAGATGGGACAGCGGACATTGGCCAACATTAGTATTGTAGTCGTAAAAGATGGATTGGCCGACATTAGTATTGTAGTTGTTAAAGATGAATCGGCCAACATGATTATTGTAGTCGTAAATGATGGACCGGCTGACATTAGTATTGTTGTCATGAAAGATGGGTCGGCTGAGGAAAGTATTGTAGTTGTAAATGATGAGTCGGCCGATGAGGACGATGAGAGGTTCTAATGGACGATGGGTTGGCCAACATTGCATTATCCCATTGGAGATGGATCAGCTGATATGTTATGTTCTCGTTAACGATGGGTTGGCCGACATTGCATTATCCCATTGGAGATGGATCAGCTGATATGTTATGTTCTCGTTAACGATGGGTTGGCCGACATTGCATTATCCCATTGGACATGGATCGGCCGATATGTTACATTCTTGTTAACGATGGGTTGGCCGACATTGCATTATCCCATTGGACATGGATCGGCCGATATGTTATGTTCTCATTAACGATGGGTCGGCTGACATTGCATTATCCCATTGGAGATGGATTGGCCAATATTTCAGTTTCCCATTAACAATGGGTTGGCCGACATTGCATTATCCCATTGGAGATGGATCAGCCGATATGTTACTTTCCTGTTAACAATGGGTCGGCTGACATTGAGTTTTCTCATTGGAGATGGATTGGCCGATATGTTACTTTCTCGTTAGAGATGGGTTGGCCGACATTGAGTTTTCTCATTGGAGATGGATCGGCTGATATGTTACTTTGTCATTAGAGATGGGTTGGCTGACATTGAGTTTTCTCATTGGAGATGGATCAACAGATATTTAAGTTTCCCATTAACAATGGGTCAGCCGACATTGCATTATCCCATTGAAGATGGATCAGCCGATATGTGACCTTCTCATTAGAGATGGGTGGGCCGATATGTGACTTTCTCATTAGAGATGAGTGGGCCAACATTGCATTTTCCCATTGAAGATGGATTGGCCAATACCCCACTTCTTCGGTGGGAGATTGGCCTGGCAAATCTTCCATTTGCTAATAAAGTTGGCCATGCCAATATTCCTCTGACCTTCACTTCTGGTTGTCATTCCCAGTTTGTTGACCACCAATTGGACCACACCTCCATATCTGAAATTACTTAAGCAAAACCATGGATCCATCTCAAGTCCTCACATTCACAGACATGGTCTCACAATATCTGGTTGATCTATTCAAACACCAATTACAGCAGCACCGCTCGGAAGCTATGGAGGGAACAGGGAACTCAATGCAATCTATCTCCATCACACTGATTGTCCCACCTCTGTCCCTCTCCGTCAATCTAATGACCGACTGCGAAAACATTTCTCGCTGTTTAGTAGAGGCATACCGAAATCCATGTGAATCCCTCTCAGTCACTGATCACCTTCATACATACTGATCTTCACATGATCTCAGCCATTGTACTGTGGGATACAGTTTAATATTGTGATCGACTATTGATCCATGAAAATGGCCATAATGAGGATAAAGAGGCTGCCATTTCAAAGGCATACCCCCCACCATCAGTCCAATCAGACAGGCCGATCGAGTCTCCCACTATGATTGTTGACATGCATGGAGTCATCCTAGCTTGGTACTTGCCGGATGTCCTTCCCTCAAGCAGACAAGTAAGTGGGTATACCACTACTAAGGTACGGATAAGATTTACAATGACCATAGATGATGATGTGGAACGCCACACAACATCTGGGCCGCATGTTTGAGAAGTACCGGCTGAAGACCTTTTCAGCGTCTTGGAGGAAGTCGTCAGCATTTTACAAACTAGCCAATGAGTGCATGGCACGGCCGCCTGGATGTGTTGACATGTTGCCAGCCTGGTTCCAACAGGCTCATGAGGTATGTGCTTCATTGTGCTGGTAAAAATATGTACTAATGAACCCTCAGCACATCCTGGATTGGCCGTTGGATATCTCGGCCAGTTTGAAGCCCAGGAATCCTGACTGAGGGGCAACAAAATGGTTGCAAGTGATGTTTGAGACATCAGCTTTAATGAGCGCGATCTTAAAGGTGATGCATCCTGCATTGTATGAGAGTGGCTGAGAGACGGTGAAAAAGCTATGGCAGTACCCGGAATTACATCCGGCGCTGGAGTACTGGCTGTCGGTCTTCAATGCCGTGACAGCCTTAAGCAACAGAGAGACTCCATTCCATCGGGACAACTATTCCAGAGCACAGTGGTATGACCTACTAACTACGATCAGGCCATATCAGGATGCCGTGATGGAACTCCCGGGACTAAGGATGAAGCTGTGTTACAACTCTGGGACAGTGGTTGGATTCAGTGGGAAAATAGTTCGGCATGGTGTCGGAGATTGCAAGGGAGACAGGGTCTGTCTTGCTTACTATATGAGAGACAAGGTGCATTAGAGGATGGGAATTGAGGCAGCACAGTGGATGAAGGAGGCATACTACCTGATGTAATCCCACATCACAATTCTTCAATGGAACCTGAGTGCTGCCTGAGACAAGTGATTCCAAGCCAATTGATGGAGCAAGCCATCACCTCTCGGCGCAGAGAACATTGAGGACCTGAGCAATGTCCTGGATGAAGTTACAGACCTGATTGCGGAGCAGATCGATGTTGCCAGCCATTCAAGTGGATCTTTCACCAAGCCGAGGTTCTCACTGAGCTGAGGTTCAGAGCTGAGGCTTTCACCACCCACACCCAATGTTGGATTAAGCGAATCATGTGACAAACCCACCTTGTCTTTCAAGCCATCATGTCTTCAGACCAATCCACAGCATATATTCAAGCTTCTCGCATCCGATCAGCACTTCAATATCTACCCCATGGGGATGACATAAAGCAACACCATTTATGGGAATATGGGCTGAATCAGGAACTTGTATATTTTTCCAACAAATCGAATTGTGAACAGCGGAATCACAACATCCGGCCATCAGGTCAAGGCAATGTCGGCAATCGGGAATGCCTGGGTGTTGGGGGAGAACATTGAGGTGCCAACAGTTCTGTTCGACACCATGAAGGCAATGGATGGCTCTGGCGGGAAACTGGAGAATATCAAGACCGACACGATCGTGGGCAATCTGAGTGCTCTCCGCAATATCACGCACCCCATCTATAAGGGATGTTGGTGGAGAGGAGAGGTAGTTGTGGGGGAAGGGGATGTGTATGACGGTCTTACAACATTATATAGGGTGAGCGTCATTCTACATGAAACTGCATAGTGCAGACTGATTACTGACATCCTGTGAAGCTGACATTCAAGGACATCAGGGGATCCGACATCAACGACAACAATGGCAGCGCCTTGGGATCGACCTGGCCGAAGCCAACCTCACTTGTGGAGGAAGTTGAGGAAGTCCAGTATCTGTTGCAGCAGGTGGCCACACTGAGAGCAGCCGAATTTACGGGCAAGCACACACAGCTTCGGCAGTACAATGCCGAGGTCATTGACATGCAGAGAGTATTAAATTGTTCATTGTAGGAATATAGATATTACATGAATGTGACCGAATGGATAAAATACTTGCACTTGAAGTGAAGAACTTCGGCTTGCCAGGGTATGTTTGAGTACAGTGTGGGAAGAATTTGCCACAGCCACTAAAAAACAAGCTACATAGCATTCCATCACCTCACATCCACCTTGACGCCCATGTCCACCATGTTGCAGTTCAAATCGTCCATCCCATCGTCAGCACCGATATCTCAGCATAATGCTACACGTCATGTGGAGCTCATTGCTTCCCGCATTCGACTGGCTCTGCAATCGCTACCGAAAAAGGCTGACACAATGGACCATTGGAAATGGGAGCTGGGGTTAGCTACAGAAGTGGTGAGTTGTCGACTGTGAATGGAGCGACTAACTAATTCTATGGTCAGATGGAAGCCAAGATGTTGGGGGGAATGTACCGATTGAAGCAGGTGGGGCAACCTCCACCGCCACCTATCATCATGTCGGTATACGGGATCCTGGGAGGGCCAGACCCATGGAGCAAGTTGGGTTCGCTGTCAGTGGAAGGTGATCCTGAGTTGTGGCGGGATGGAAATAAGATTGACGACAGCCATTGGTGGGTGAGAGGAGCACCGATTATGAAAACACCGTATTCAGTCATGGCAGCATCCTTTCTGGCATTGGTGGAAGGTGTAAGTTGCTGATACCTGAATCTCAAGGCATGAAAGACTAACAACATAACCTACAAGCAACAAAATGCTGAAGTTTTCTCCACCTGGTTCAATGAAGGTTCATCGGCTAGGGAAGCCGAAGCAACTCGGGCCAATGATCCTATCATGGACGACGAGCTCGTCTCAGAGTTGATTGCCCTGAGGTTGAAAGTGCATGAGATGACGGTGAAAGGTCAGGAAGAGGTTGCGGAAAAGGCAAAACGATTACAGGCCTATGTGTTGAAGGCAATGGAAGTGCAAGGGGTTTGGGATAGACATGCAGACATTATTTAGGAGAGCAATTGTAGGTTAGACATTGAGTGCTACAAAGATTGTAAGACTGGTAGAATTGTAACAGCATTGTAAGCTTGCAATCCTGCATTTCCTCAACTTCAGCCTTGGGGACTTCAGTGTTATTCCAGGGCTCTGTGTCTTGCTGATCAGCAG
>QLPF01006027.1:0-12820 GCA_003314045.1 Hygrophorus pudorinus | reverse complement strand
AAGCCGTCATCGCCACCCACTATTGCCAATGTGGGTTAGACACTACTGTCTATGAGGCCATGTTCCGTGGCTACGCAGAACGTGCCATCCTTGCGCATGCCGAAACTGGCAGACCCACATCACCTGTGGATTCTACCACTACCATCCCTGCCTCATCAGCATCTGCTGCCGGCCCTATGGCATCGCTAGCCTCCATGTTAGCGCCACCCCCGGCTCACGTCGAGAAATGGTGCGCTGAGCCAATTAAAAAATATGGCAAACAGCCTAAATGTGGCGTCAAGCCTATGGCGGCAAAATATATTTGCGCTGTTGCATCTATCGAGGAGCTTAATGCCCTCTCTGTCTTCCAAGACAACAAACCCATTGAGGAGATCCTCGACAACACATATGCAATATACGCCGAAGAAGGCGATCAAGACTCGGCAGATGAGCTTCTACCAGAGCCTCGTAATAGGCACATCGAGCCTATGCCCGAGCCTCCGGAACACGTCATCAATCCCGACACCCTCATGGGCCCATGCTAATTTAGCATATTACTTCCTCTTAAAGGGGGGAAGAGTGTAAGGAATCTATGATTCCTTGTTACTTTCATTAATCTCCTTATCCTTTCCTTATTTCATTATTTTATTATTTTATTATTTACCGCGGACACGTGTGCCACAATATACACATGTACAAACAACTGTATAGTACGCTGTCCGTGTTGCATGAGAACGATATACTTAACTACTACCACCCTCATAAACAGCACATACATTCATTACCCAAATACATTGATTTGGATCTGTGAATAGTGCATAGTGAGTACCCAGTATTTAACTATTTCAATCCCACTTGTACTAGGGCTTTAACTAGCCCTACACAAGTTTATAAAATTTGAGCGTAGAACCTACCTGATTGGCACCAATGTGACTGACAGGCCGCTGCAGTGCGTTTTGGATTTATTGGCACAGGTTGAAGGGCAAACCTCTGACCAGGGATCAATACAAGCATTAATCCTTTGTCAGGGCGACACCAAATACAACCAAGTACTGGCCTTCCTATGAAGATACAAGACTAGGGAATAATGCAAAATGGTTAGTGGTGAAGAGAAAGAGAGGGGAGGTCGCCAGAATGCTATGACTTAGATGCCACGAAGATTATTGGTGGTAATCCTGAGATAACAGACTGGAGAGTCTGTTACTCATTTATTGCAATATATACACTAATGGTACAGTGGCTGTGTACTACTACATTTGGACGTGAATCGGATGCGCTGTGCTTGCAGGCAATGGTCAGGTGATAATGTGCACAGCACGAGAAAGAAAGAATATGTGAAGAAAGGAATATACTAAATAAAGGTGATCATCGTAGTGTTCCCAAAGTTCAGTTTGGTCTGGTTTTGGCCTTTTTTTTGAAAACCCAAACCAAACTTTGGAGTTTGGTTCAGCCAAAATTCAAACCAAACCTTGAAGTTTGGCTCCAAAGCAGTTTGGTTCAGGTTTCAAACCTGAACTCTTACCATATATGGTAATTGGTTTGGTTCCCAAGGGGTTTTTGGCTGAACCAAACTCAGAGTTCAGTTTGAGTTTGCCAAAATCCCAAACCAAACCCAAACTTCAGAGTTTGGTTTGGGTTTGAACTGAGTTTCAACAGTTTCAAACTGAACTTTGGGAACACTAGATCATCGGGCATGAGGTCAGTGCATGTTTGTGGACCAGGATAGCAGGATAGCCTTGCGATCAAAAGGCTATGGGCAAGGCTATGGACCGAAATAATGATTGGCGGCTGTCAGGTTTATCTGGTGATCGATCGATAGAAGTGTGATCGATCGTTTGTGGGTCCAGAATCCGGAAGCGAGTTGGGAATGGTGTGCCTTGTCATCATTAGTCCAAATGGGATTAGAACAAAACCCGATCAGTTGCGGATGGAAATAGATTGGTGGAGTTCCCATGTGGCAGGCCGAGTCCGGAGTGGAATGCAGTTGTTGTGCCTTGTGATCAAAGAAGATATAATAAAAGAATTGGTGGGAATGTTCATGTGGCAATTGTTTAAAGGTTGTGTAAATGTCCGAAATAGGATGAAAGAATGTTCGAAAAAGGAAACTAGATAGGGGTAAAAGTCACGTCATGACATCCTTCCCCTTTCACGCCGGTAAAGTTGGCCTGATTTGCCGGGCGGATGCCGCGTGTATGACAGGCAGCTGAACTCATGTGATGCTATGAGCGTCACGGTTGTGTTCACGCAGGCCGCACCCCACCACCCTCAACACAAGGTCATGGATTATTGTCTGGTGCAACTATTGCCATTCAGGATGTTTTCGCCTGTGGGTCACATGTCTCTACCTAGTGCATGAAATAGCTGTGGTCCACCCAAGGTGACTGATCTCTTTTGAACTCCTTTGCATTAATATCAATATAACATTATTGTCTATTGCAGGAAAGCTGACCGACCAAATAAATAAGGCAAAAAATAAACAATATTAATAGACCCTGGGGGCAATACAACCGAGTCAATCGAATATTCGGGCGATGACGAGAGCTCAGCTCATCAGGGACTGATCGAGTTTGAGTCAAGAAACAGTGGGCAGCCACAACAATTGTAAGATGTGCCTCAAAATAAGTATACACATATATATAACTGGCGTCGCACATGGGGTTTTTCCACTATCGCCTCGATGGCCTCTCAACCTGTTACTCCTTTCTTTAAGCCTGGTGCTCCCCCTCCTCCTTTGCCGCTCCTTACTTGCCAAACTGACCTCTCTTTGGTTCCGATTCCTAAGCCCACCATCACCATCTCCGAGTCACTATCGGTTCTCAGCCAAACTAAGCCATGCTTATCTGGCAGCAAGTGTGTTTGTTCTGCCAGTCGTCGATCGCCTTCTCCCTATGCCAAACCCGCCGATAAAGGAAAACCTGGGAAAGAAGTAAATTTCGCCTCCCTCGCCTCCCTCGCCTCTGGCTCAGATCGCGTTGTTCGGTCTCAATCGCCCAAATCAGAATTGTCAGAGCTCTCAAGCTCTGATTCATCATCTCACCGTTCAGCCTCTGAGTCTCCCAGTGATTCAGATGGCAGGTTTATCCTCAAACCTCATGGAGAAGTCGGCCGCCCAAACTGTGGGGGCTATAACCTTGAGAAGGCTCTGAACTGGGATCTAAAGTTGTTTGCCAAACTGCAGGCAAGATTTTATTTAGTTTCTACCACATCGTACTCCTGATTTAGCTTGCTGCCAGAAAATTGTGCACCAACTTGGCGACGAACACCTTGATATAATGCAAAGTTATCAACCCCAGGACGAGAGTCTTCGGCAGGCCGTTTGTAACACAGTAAGTACTTTCAACATAAATAATACGTGAACTTACCAGTACCCAGGCAATAAATGCTTTCCCGCAACTCATCAATTATGAAAACTGCTGGCCAGTCAATGATTTGATGTTACTCCATCTCAAGAATACCTCACGTTGTGAGAAATTGAAGCTCGAGAAGTTGGTGGTCAAGGCAAAAGCAGTGAAGATAGTAAAAACGACACAAAGTAAACTGAACTGACGAATCTACAATTTTAAGAGGTGATAGTGTAAATAATTGATTTTCACCTGTTGTAATGTCTCCCTGGTGTGAATTGATTAACTCTTGTGAATAGTCGATGCAAGGTCTCCCGGCGAGCATCCTGCCAATTTATCTTGTCAGTGATGGAGCTCACTTTAAAACAATCAACTTTTGTTTGGATCGTCATCCTGAGTCACAAGTTGGGCACAAAAGCTTTGATTTCTTCTGATATTCTGATCGTTGCATCATCTAGTCATATTTGTCGCCCAATAGTTATATTGTCGTGGGCAAATTGCCCGACTAGTATTTGACTCAAAGTACTACCATCTGACTCAATCATCGCCAGATGGGTTCATTTTGTGCTCCCTGTCAACTGACTGAACTTTGTTTGGCTCATCGCCTGGATTTGTGTGCTTATTCAGGCTAGTCAGGTATAAGGTCGGAAAAATAAATCTATTGGGGAGGCATCGAGTCACAAGTATCTATTCCATCAGTGATAGACAATAAGGAGAAAAGGCTGAAAGGAAATAATGTGTTATACCCTGTAAGGTGTGATAGGGCAATACAACCAAGTCAATCAAATATTGGTGGGCGATGAAGAGAGCATTTCGTCATAACTGATGACTACGCTGAGCTATTTAAGCGACCTCCGTTGACGTACTTTACTTTCATGACGCACTTTATACACACTCAGCCTCCTGCCCTCAATGAAATCACCCCCACTGAAACGGAACACTATGAACCTGTAGCTGAAGATGCCTTGCCAGGCAGCCAAAGCGAAATCCCACGAAATCCTGTGTCCGTGAGTTACACTGCTATTCGTATCAGTTGCTTCAGTCTGCTGCTAAACAAAACTTAGAACAAGTGTCAGGTGGTTGAGAAAAGAGAGGACCAACATTTACGGAACGACCTTTACTTAATGAAAGACAAAAATCAAGAATTAAAATGGTATCTAAAGAATGAGAGGGAAAAGGTCAGCTGCATTGGAATATTCAATGGGATATTGACGCCTGTTTTGCAGAGCAGAAACATGATTCAGTATTTGGTTCAGTGCCAAGAGGAGATGAAAAAACTACAAGAACAGGAAAAGGAGTGGAGACATAGATTTGAAACACAAAGGGAGAAAATGGAGGCAACACTGAGGAGGATGGAGGAAAAAGTGGATTCCGATTGCAATGCTTACCAACTCCGGCTAACAAGGCTGAAGATATGTACAGTTTGTGGCCAGATTATTGCCATCATAGTAAACATGCAAGTGAGAAGGCCGATAAAGATCAGGAGATGGCAGCCAATGACGCATGAGATAGAATTTCTCAAAAGATTCACAAGCTAACCCATGCAGTAGAACAACGTGCGACCCAATACGGAGATACCGCCAAATGCAGATCGTCTTTTGGCGGCACAAGCAAGACGTAAACAATACCAGAGGTCTTCAGTGAGGATAAGTGACTTCATGACTGAATTGCGCAAGAAACACCTGGTCAATGGATCAGGGGCACCTGTTCTAGTTACCAAATGCAATGGCCCAGGGGAGGATTTGCCAAATTCAGGTGGGGAGAGAAGTGAAACCCAGAAGGGCAGTGACAACGACATGTATCTGGATGACAGTGATGTTCCGCAGACCCACAGCCAAGCATCGGAAAATGGGTCAGGTGATGACAGGGAAGAGTGGATGGAGGATGAAGGAACCAGCGATGGTGATGCCACAGACGATTCCAAAAAAAATGCAGGAAGGCAATATCGGCCTGGGCGTTTATCAAGTGATGAAGATGGCAAACCTCACAAGTTTGTGAGAAGGTTTACAAGACACCCGAAATCAAGAGATAACATCACAGCCATCGTAGAAGCTGTTATGCGAGTGACGGATGGGAGGGGTTCTGATATATTGAGGGATAAGACCCGAAGGCAGTGCCAGCGGCGAGGGCATAAGGCCAATATCAGTGAAGAGGTTCAGACTATCAAGAAGAAGGAACGAGCAGACGACTGAAATATATTCCTGGTCAGTCTAGCGCTTTTCTTCACGGCAAGGCTTGATAGCAACTGACATCAATAGGAGCTGAGCCGCGAGGTGTTCAAAGATGCATTCAAGGTAGATCGGGATGATGGCTTTATCGACCAACCTACAGCCGATCCAGGACTCATCAGTGCTCACAGCAAAGGACAATTCGAGCTTGACAAGACGGCTCTGTGCTTCGATATGACAAAAGGCCACACAAGCCATTGGAATGCTGCCGTGCTTGAGGTCCTAGTGAAAAGGCTGAAGGACACTTGCCGGAAATCGAAATACAAGCTCCCGAAACGACCTCTGGATTACTTTGAAGACATCATTCGTGAAAGATTCAAATGGGCTAGGAATTCGTGGAATCATGGGAAGGCCAGACTAACGGATGGGGAGACTTTAGAAACGCCTGAAGAGGTAGAGACTCGGATATTGGCTAGCAAGGATGTTCAACTCGCGAGAGCCAGGAAAAGAGAGCAACGGGTAGCAGTAAGTGAAAAGTCATTACACGAACTTGGCTGATGTGTCTGCAGAAATACCACCGACAACTTGACACGGTTAAGGAAACTATAGACTGCAAAGAGCAGGAGAATGCGCCCGACATGAAGAACTGGGAATGGCTGGAGTCCGTGCTCGCAGAGTTGGGGGAGGACGGAATGAGTTCTGAAGATAGTGACACCGATGGGCACATGGAGGCCATCTATCGCCCTAAAATTATGTACTGGCAACGCAACATCGACAGAGAACTGAAACTGATCGACCAAGAGCACCAAAGGCTTGGGAAGACACAATCATGCAGGGGAGCGAAACTAGCACCGAGGAGGCGCGGTATAGGGAATCAACGGAGCGACTGCAATCCAGTAAAAAGACTTCCACTGTGCCTCTACGCCGAAAATTGGATCTCGACAAAGTCAGACAGGTATGTGGAGCGCACACTGCAGCCGTCCACGAAGAAGTTCAGGTGGAGGGAATTGATAGTTCAATGAGCAGTCGAGGAGAGGTTGATAGCGAAATTGATAGCGAGGGTCCTGTGATCATTTGTATAGTTGTACGACCGCCGATAGAAGGAGATAGGATGAAGACCCAAGCTGTCATATGAATGCGCTCTGCACGACAAGGATATCAGGAAAACTGAACATTCCATAAATGAACTGACTATGATACAAAGCTCACTGTTTTAAGAACAAAGGTGCTTCCATCCAGGCGGGCGCTATATGTACCAAATGTGGGCGGCCAGTGGGCACTGTATCGTGCTAAACATAATGGCGGGCATATCAAGAGTTCATCTCAAAAGTTCATCTCTTTGACTCTGTCAAAGAGATGGTGGTAGAGGATGCATCTCCTTGACTCTGTCGAGGAGATGGTAGAAAGTTAACTTAGATGTCATCACGTGTATTGTGTTTCGTTGATGAAAAAGTCACTAGCACAGTAAAGACCACTGACCCCCCCGGTATGGCACCAGCATCAGCAGAACTATTTCTCTGACCGGTAAACAATATCCTTACGTCCAAATGACGGGGTACGTCTCGAGAGAAAGGCACGAACAAGAAACCCAGGCTCGACGATGACGTTGAGCCACCTCGTAGACAGTGTCTGAGTTGAGGGTCGAATATCAAACACCACAATCTGACATGTCACATCCACATGTCTCGTCCTCCTCCTCAAGCAGTATATCTGCAGCTGGCATGATATGTGGTTCTGGTCGGTGGGAGCGGTCGATTGTGATCGTGCTCTGTCCAGGGCCCTGCATCTGCACCCATATCATAGTCGCCCCCGAGATCCATTCAAAAATCGTCAATGCCGGCCGTGTGATCTCCGAAGTCAAGTCCACTGTCAGGACCAACACTTGTTCTGCCCATGATATCACTCTCCATTGCAGGGCGCAGAAAAGGAGGCAGAGCCCATTGAGAATGAGGGCAAGAAAAATACTGTCAAGGCTTTGAGCATCATCTGTAAGGCGCAGACGAGGATGACCAGGAAGAGTCTTTGAGTTTCTGCAAAATATCCGACAAGATAGTGGACGACTGGGCTAGAACGGTGGGAGTGATGAGGAATAGAAGAACTAACAGCATAATCAATATGCATATCAACAGTTGAAGTTGACTTTCTGAAGCCATTAGCACCAGCGTTGAACAAATTAGCAAGCATGTTCTCGGTTGCAGCACGTCAGTGCAGCCCTCTCAGGTTTTAGCGATGGATACGAGTCTGGAGGTACGGACTGGTATGGTACCATCGTTTTCTGCAATGTAGGCAGCCCTGGATCGACGTGAGGGACCTCACACTGGCCCTTGTGAAGGCCATCGAGCTTGTTTCTGCCAGTGGATGATCGGTCATATCCAATGATCCAGGGACCTGGTGGACGCTCCCTGGCAGGGCCATATGTGTGGCAAGAATGGGGTGTGCGGTTCTTTTGTGTATCCCTATGTGATTAGTCAATGTGATTCGAACCGTCACCGATCACCTTACACGCCAGGTATGGAATACAGGAGACTGCGAGGAATGTCTGGCCTGGTTTCCCAGCGAGGGCGTTGTGGACCCGAGTCACGATGCCCCCCACAGGCACGTATTCAAGCAAGCTGTGTTGCATGGGATTGTGCAGGAGATATCTGGTGGGTGAAGGTGGCTTCAACAATGAATTGCTTCATCAGGACTACAGGAAGAGGGAGGGGAGCCATGGTGGTGATGTTGTTCTTGGAGGCGGCAAGTATTAAGCGATCTTTTTGGGCCAGGGAGACGTCTGTAGCTCTTTTGCTCATTTTGCCAAAGTCTCTATGAGGACATCTTTCATTGTTCCCGATGTCAGTTAGTCAGACTTTCTGCGAAGTTTGGATGGATGTGGCTGACTCCAAAATCAAGATTGACCGTGGCCAGGCATAGCAAGTGATGCTGATGTGACCGATGTCGTTGGCGATTCATGGAGGTTTGATGATCCTCCAGACAATATACATGATGAGTAGTTCAATGTACTCCGATGCGCTGGAGATCATCACGCTAAAATGGTGTTTTGTTGCTGGCTCAGCACCAACCTGGCTTTGTCGGCGGTCAATATTGAACAACGAGGGTATGTGAGAAGGGGCTCACCTAGACTGGTAGTTATCCATATGATCCAGAACGCCAGGATGTTGATGGGGCTATCGATGGGCCAACCATTGTGCAGCTGTTCGTACACCTGCAACCTGACGAAGTGATCTACAAAACAGTCGACATGGGCATGTTTGAGCTGAGCTTTTTGCCATCGTTCTCGGATAACATGGTGAAAACATTGATGAAAATGTCGACGATCTGTTCTAGAACTAATATCATTCCTCAATAAGTAGATATTGTGTCAGAAAAAATGAATAGCTTACCTTTGAAAAACAAGACAACAACATGTTCTGAGTTTGGCGTGGGTATGGGGAAAACAGATCCGGGGTGTTGTGAGCAAGTGTCAGTGTTTGGCAAAGCAAATCAGCTATAAGAAGCCCTCGACTAGTGTCATCCGGTGAGTGTAGCAAACATAGTCTCATGAGCTATCCCTTTGACTCTGTCAAAGAGATAGTAGGAATAACATCTCCTTGACGGAGTCAAGGAGATGAGAACAAGAGATGTCACATGCATCGGGCCACCTTCTTCAACGCTTTCCGACTCCGAGTCCATATGCATGCCAGCAAACATCACGTTCCTTCACCCGTGCAGGGCTGCTCGTTTGTCAGTGCATAGTCCCTTTGCAATGTAGATACATACCAACAGCTACGTGAATAATGTATTGCAATTCTTAGTGAGGACATGGAAGTGGAAGATATAAAGAGTGCAACAGTGAAGATAATGCACTGTGATTCCTCGTAAGTAAACAAGTATGACGACTGGAGCGGAAAGAAAGGACTCACCAGACTGGTGAAACTTGAAGTAGGAGTTCAACGGCTGCGTGCTGCGATTCCTCGTGAGTACTAAATGATAACCCTGGGTGTGTTTGCCCTCCCAGAGGAGAAAACCCTGGGCCCAGTGTTGTACCACAGGGTGATTTCAAACCCCTGGGAATGACCAATTTTTCAAATGTGGCAACCTTGCCATATCCAGATGTGTGGCGCCTGCCGGCAGCCACAGGCTCAGGCTGAGTTCACTCCACTCGCAGCGTGCTATTATCCGCAGCCATTGAGGCTTTCTTTATTTCTCTCACCACATCCTAGGCTCGCAGCTGTTGACGTTTGCCTTCAAGTTCTCCCTTCTCTCACACACATCACACACACACACACATGCATCAGCCTTGCAGCTGTTGATGCTTGCCTTCTCTCCCTAGACAGCAGGCTCGCAGTGTGTTATTCGCAGCTGTTGAAGCTTGCCTTCTCTCCCCAGACAGCAGGCTCGCAGCGCATTATTCGCAGCTGTTGAAGCTTGCCTTCTCTCCCCAGACAGCAGGCTTGCAGCACATTATTTGCAGCTATTGAAGCTCGCCTTCTCTCCCCAGACAGCAGGCTTGCAGCGTGTTATCTGCGGCTGTTGGGCTCACTACGATAAACTTACTGTTACGTGGCATATCACAATTGACTGGTGCATATTTTTGTCAATTACACGTTCTTACTTGTTTTTAGTTTTGCAGCTGTTGACGCTTTCCTTCTCTCACTACACACCTGAGGCTTGCAGTGCATTATTCCCAGCTGTTGAGGCATTCTTTCTTTCTCCCACCACATATCAAGTTCGCAGCTGTTGACACTTTCTTCTCCCTCCCACAAGTCATGCCTCCAACTGTTACGAATGAATCAACCTTCTATCGCCTCCCACGTTTGCAGTCCTTTCGTGGTTATGATCGTATCCCACCGACGGACGACTCTTTCCTCTTTACACTTCCCTCATTTTCGAGGTATGTCAGGCATGATGTGGAAATGCGAAACGGGAACGACTTTCGCCGGTGGGAGCTCTGGCCCCCCAATTCGATCCGGATGCCATTTTACCCCGGGGTCCGGGCGACGTGTTTGCGTTGGGCGGTGACGTGTTTGCGTCGTTGGTTGTTGGGTGGTGGCGGTGACGTGGCCCAGGCGACGTGTTCGCGTTGGGTGGTGGTGCCAGTGAGATGGCCTGGGTGTGGGTATTGGTGCACCCAGAACACCTCTGGAAACATAGTAATTAGTCAATATAACTGTTTTACTTACCTTTCATAACCTTGCTTTCCTTCCGCTTGACTTCGTTGAATGTCGAGCGGTTGTGGTTGGGTTGCTGGTGTTGTTTGTGTTTGTTGAAGTGGCGCGAAAAGCTCAAGAAATTCGAAAAAATAATTGTTTTGAGCTAAATAAAATACATAAAAATACATAAAAAATGTAATAATATCTGCAGAATGCTATTGTATAATACCCGCACATACCCGCCATACCCACACCACGGGTACGGGTTTTGCGCGGGTTCAGAAATAGTTATTGATACCTGGACCCGGCGTGACCCGTACCCGTGACCCGGCGGGTTTTCAATACCCGCGCTATGCACTACTGCCAGCTGCCGGCTGCCCAAATGAGGGCAGCCATAGCCGCAGCTGGTTCCCAGCCTTAGCCAGCTGGTGACCAGCTCGGCTTATTTTCGGCTTGGCTGGCAGCCTCAGCTGGACCAACACTACTGGTCGGTAGCTGTCTGATAGTCTGGCATTGAAGGTGATGCTTCTTCGTCCTGCAACAACTAGGGGTCACTTATCTCTGACAGATACAGTTTTATTTCTGGTAGATGGTGTGTAGTTGGTAAATTGATGACGGTCACGGAACATATGTGATGTAGCAGCACAATCTAGTAAGATGTCATCTTCGGATGGTGTTCCTCCGATTGCCATATAAACACTGCCAACTTTGTAACTGCAAATTGCTAACAGTGAGGTTTGCGGACTGCCCACTGCTATCTTTCTTCTTTTCATCTTTGTCTTTTCGTTGGGGACAATCAAGTGTGTAATGTCCCTTTTTGTGGCAGTACCAGCATTCGGTCTGGTCGGTGGCAGGTGTGCACATGTATGTCTGGTCTCCTTGGGAGTTTGTGTGCCCTCCCCTCTGTGTTCTGCCACCACGGCCTCTGCCTCTGCCTCTTCCACCTCCTTGTCTGCAGTTCCCTTTGCTCTGCGCAAATAGTGCTGTGTTTCTGCTAGCTTTATCCTGGACATGACAGTTTGCTTCTGCTTGAAGTTTGGTGCTGACTAACTTGGAGGTGAGTTTACTTGACTTGACGTCAAACAACTGGATTTTAATTATATCCCAGGACTGCATTTTTGGCAATGATAATACCATGGCTTGTGCAACATGTAGGTCTTCTAAATTTTCGCCGGTATCTGTGATTTGACGCTTGATGTCTAGCATCATGGCGATGTGGTCAGCCATGGGTGTTCCATTGGTATACTTGCAGTTATATAGTTCCTCGAAGAAGTAGTGCACATTGATGTGTGCTTGGTTCATCACATGAACCCATTTTAGAGTGTCCCACAGCTCTTTCGAGGTTTTACAACCCTTTATGTGGGGGAGTTGCAAATCTTTGCATGCTCCTTTCATCACACCCTGTGCAGCCTCGTCCTGCAACAACCAGTCTAGGTATTCCTTCTTTTTGGCTTTGTACTTTGACAGTGTCTGTATAGTAGGCTGAGTTTTTGGTGGTTCCAGCAGGCAAGGCTTGGATCCTTTGACAACCAACCATAAGTTGGCTTGGAGTGCAGCCTGCATGTGCTCTGACCACGATGAGTAATTGACACCTTTTAGTTTCGGAAATCTGAAGGCTTCGGATGAAGATCCATCTAGACAGTCGCTCAGAAGTGTTTGGGCAAGGCTGAGAGTGGGCATATGGTGTAAAAACAGTATGTGAGCTCCCAGACAAATAAACAAACAAAATATCAACCTGTATTATGTAAACACATACCCAAGATGGAAGTCACGTCACTTCTCATCAGCATCACATCTCCTATTCGCAATCCCAGTCACTGGGTGTAGGAAAGAATAATGTTTGACACATTATGGCAAAGGCATTCTGTATAATATTACTGTAATTTACCTTGGTATATATTGACATTTTTTGAAAGATTTTTGAACTACTTGACTGAATATTTTCACAGGTTTTTAGGATGGAACATTCTAACACAATCAAAAAATTATTGTCACTAATATTACAGCTGTTTGTGGTACTGAAGGCACAAATTGATTTTTTCCTTTTTTTTGGGTTTATGATTGGATTGCTATAACTCTGCCAGTTCTGATTGGATTGGGCAAATTTTTGGTGCATTCAATTCGCGTTGTAAATCTGCAGGGCGCTGTGTCTTCAGATTTATGAAATGAGTCATGCATGTATTTGACAGGAAAATGACTA
>QLPF01006015.1:0-12062 GCA_003314045.1 Hygrophorus pudorinus | reverse complement strand
ATTTTCCGTGCGACGCACGTGGACACGACGTGAGGTCGAAGTTACACTGGACTGAGGCTGTACCTGGGTGTATTACGGTTACCACTATACGTATTGAGGACTTTTAGCACCCGGCATAGCCCCTAGGTTGAAGGGGTTTTAAGCCAGAGGAGGACCACATGTTCTTATCAGCCGTTGTTATGACTCGTGTCTGGCCTGAGTCACCTCGTCTGTTTTCATCTTTTCGTCTCAACCACATCCGCAATTCCAGATTTTACACGATGCGACCTTTGACCATCCAGTCAATCAACCCGGCGTTGTTGAATGTACAATATGCAGTTCGTGGGGAACTTGCTATAAAAGCAGAGGAATATCGTGTCAAACTCAAGGAGGCTAATCATGGATTGCCGTTCCAAAAAGTGATTTCCTCGAATATCGGTAATCCACAACAGAAGGGTTTGGATCAACCGCCTATTACCTTCACTAGACAAGTACGTGCTCCATTCGAGTGAACGCAGGATGGTGATTGATCATGTCCCCAGGTTGCAGCACTCATGGAATGGCCTGCTCTCATCGATCTCTCACCAGATGCTTTCCCCAAGGATGTGATCACTCGCGCAAAGGAATTACATCAGGAAATTGGCTCCATCGGTGCTTACTCTCACAGCCAAGGTATTCCACTTATTCGCCAAAATGTGGCCAAGTTCATCGAAGGTAAGATATCCCCTCATGTGAAAATGATACCCATTGACGATGGCGCCCCCTTCAGAACGTGATGGATACCCGTCAGACCCTGGGCACATTTTCCTAACGGGTGGCGCGTCGGCTGGCGTGTCGCTACTAATATCCATGCTCATCACCCCTCCAACCTCCGGCATTCTCATCCCCATCCCACAATACCCTCTCTATACCGCCACCCTTGCCCAACACTCCGGCATCGCTCTTCCATACCACCTAGACGAATCATCCGGCTGGTCCACCTCCGTAGCCGATGTAGAGGCAGCCATCGAAAAGTCACACAGAGACGGCGTCCTGGCTCGCGCACTCGTCATCATCAACCCAGGTAACCCCACCGGTGCCCTCCTCGACGAGTCCACGATGGAAAAAATAGTCCAGTTATGCGAAAAATACTCGCTCGTCCTCCTGGCGGATGAAGTGTACCAGCTCAACTTACACCGGCCCGCGACTCATCCGTTCACCTCATTCAAGCAGATCGTAGCCAAACACCAGTCCCCCATCCCACTCGTGTCATTCCATTCCATCTCCAAGGGTGTTTCCGGCGAATGCGGCCGCCGGGGCGGATATTTTGAATGCACGAATTTCCCAGACGAGATTCTCGCGTTGATTTACAAGATGGCATCCGTTGGGCTTTGTCCACCGCTTTCAGGCCAAATCGGCGTCGACTGCATGGTCCGTCCGCCGAAGCCCGGCCAGGAAAGTTATCCGCTCTGGAAGAAGGAGACGGACACCATCCACGCTGCGCTCGCACAACGTACGCAGGTAATGGCAGAGCGTTTGAATAAGCTCCCTGGAGTATCGTGTGTTGACTCTCCGGGCGCTCTGTACTTGTACCCACGTTTGGAGCTGCCAGCCCGGGCGATAGAGGCGGCCAGGAAGGCTGGGAAGGAACCGGACGCGTTTTACGCAATGGAATTGTTGGATCAGACCGGGATTTGCGTTGTTCCAGGAAGTGGGTTTGGCCAGAAGGACGGAGAGTCCCATTACAGGTTGACTTGTTTGTGTCCCGGGGTGGAGGAATATGTTGGTGCATTGGAAGAGTTCCACAGGGGGTTTGTGAGGAGGTATGGTAGTCAGTGAGATATATATACCTTGGACTCTATAGCAATTGAATAACCCTGAAAGGAGTTCACTGATGGACCCAGAGAAGCCTGCAGCTGAAGCGCTGAAGGCCCTTTTCCTGATCAGAAGATTCGCGGCTGCTGGAGACCATATCGACGACAGTAACCAATGCAGGCTGTACTATATCTGCACCACGAACTCCGGGTGAGCTCCTGAGCTTCTCGATTGACGTCACGTATGTGCGCTCCTGAGAGACGGGAGCCCGTGCCTGCTCCAGGATCAGCGACGTCTTCTACTTTGCTGTGCTTCAAATAGGATACCTCGATGTGCAGACATGAGAGTCAGATAAGCGTTGGAGCCTCTGGCGATAAAACCTCATAATAACGTCACCAACGTGTGGCGACGGTGTGGTAACATGGCATGGCTCTACAGTTGGATCAAGCTAGCGGCCCGCTTGTAAGGATATCGCGATAACCCTCGTCGCGTGCACTTTGAATTAGTCTGAGAATCCGTGCTGCCAGTTGCGAGTCCAGCCAAACTTGAAGGATGGTCACGGTGCGGGTGCACCGGTATTTGCGTATGTTTTGTTGGGGCGTTTAGGCGAGGGTCTGTGCACAGTTAAAAGGAGGACCGGGCCTGTCAACTGATGTCAACAGAACTCTCAAGAAAACACCCATGTCGCTTAAATCCATGCATCTCTCTTCGATTTGCGTATCTCAATAACACCCTCTGCGTTCGTCGCGGGCGGGGCTTCTCCGAATATCGTCCGGGGCGCCTCAATCATCTGTTTCTTTAGATATGGTACGTGTCATGGACTCGGTAATGGCCGTCCTGGGCTAATTTGTGGGCTTTTTCCGCTCTTTTTTTCTTCATATAGGTTTTTATTAGCAGCAAGAAGTACGCATGGTGGGTTCTATTACGAATAATCCAGAGTCGTTTTCATATGTTGACCCACATTTTAGTGAGACCTGCATAAAGGGTCACCGTTCGTCAACCTGTAAACACACCGACCGAGCGTTATTTGAAATCAAAAAGAAGGGTCGTCCAGTAACACAATGCGAACATTGTAGAGAGCTTCGAAAGACGAAGCAGGTCCATGTCAAGTGCCTCTGCGAATTGAAAGACACTAGCGCTGCCACCTTACCACCCGGCACTGGCAAGAAAGGTGGGTTTGTTTCTCATTGATGGCGCGCATCGCCGGCTCATCCTTAAGGCTCTCCTTTGTCCAGCCAATAACCAGGTGCCGGAGAGCGCCGCCTTCCCTTTTGGCTTGCCTGAAGCCTTGGAAGCGTCGGTCGCGCTGCAACTGTTCTCGGAAGGCTCGTCAGATTCCGACCATGGTGGTATGCCCTCCGTCAAATATCTTTCTTTCTTTGACCAGTATTGAAAATATGTACAACTTAGGGCCTTGCACGTGTAAAGCTGGGGGCAAATGTAATTGCTGCACACCAAGGACAAGTGTCCCTAGAAGTCGCAGGAAGGACTCGCGGCAACTGGGCGACAACAATGTCGACCGTCCTGCTAATCTCAACCGAATAGAATACAACACTTTAAAACACAATCCATCATCCATAAACTCCGCTCGTACCCCATCTCACATCCTTGCGCGCATCTCCGAACTTCGACCAGTCCTTCCCAAGCCCCCCATGAACAAGGAAGGAGGTACGACGGGACCGCTGCACGTCCCGTCTTCAGGTGTTGGCCACGGCCGGCATCACCACGATAACATGTTGTTCAGTCCTTACGGGCGAGCATACGATTATGCACGTGGCTCACATGAGCAGTTGCAGAACGACCAAGAGCCTACGCAGCAAGTCCTTCGTCCAAGCGACATCCTAGAGGCCTCGCTACCTCACGACCAATCTTACGGTAATCAACTCCTTCAAATCGCGTCTTCCTGGATGCCTACCAATGAATCTGCACCTTTTCGTTCTCTTTGTGGATGCGGCGACGGGTGCTCCTGCCCTGGCTGTGTGCGAAATGCCGGAGCCGTCTCGTTCAACGATCCTTCCAATCCACCATTCCAGTCCTGCATCAATCCAGGTGCTTGTGCTTCTTGTCTCGACTGTGCCATCCTCTCAGTTCCAGATTTTCTTCCGTCCGATAATACGTCTTTGTCAATGTATGACTCGCAGTCTATCGATGAATGGCTTCGTCAAGTGGCCACTCTCCCCGCGTCCGCACCGGTTCCTCCGGTCCCACAGGAAGCAACGGGTCATCAGGCCTCTTCGTGGGTAATCGGTCCGGCTCCAATAATCGCGGCATCTGGAATATGTTCCGTCGTAAGGAGTGGTTGCTGTGATGGGCAATGTAGATGTCCGCCGGGGCTGTGCAGGTGCGAGTATCAGGATGATCGCAACGAGTCGAATACCCCGACTACAAGCTCCGGTGAACGCATGTGCTGTTGGAAGATGGATGGTCAAACCGATAGCAGGGATTTCCGTCAGAATGATCTCATTCTTACTGCAGGCACAAATTATGGAACCCTCCCCATCCCTGAACACAGCGGTGTGTCCATTCACACTAGTGGTTTCTTAACGGTACCGCAAATGGCGCGCAGTCGGTCGTCTTCCGTGTCGTCTCAGTCTAGTGCAGGTCAGACGACGCACCGTCCAATCTCCAACAGTCACGTTCGAGTAACCATGAGGATGTCCCCCATATCTTTCCCCAACGCTTCCACCGGGGACCCTATTGGCGCTCCGCCCGATAGTGCTTATGCCAGGAGTAATCCTGATTCAGACTTGTCACTGGATGACGCGTACTCTCAGTATGATCCATCTGTGGATGGGGTACAAGTATTTTAAATGAGGTGGCACGATTTCCACCGTCCCTAAACGATAACATATTTTTTTGGCATTGCGTTTGTTACTTCGAGTCTTGCCCCATATTGTCTCCAAATGAATTGTATTCCGCACACGAGATTCCCCGGTTAGCCCTACTCTAAGTCAGAATAAATAGATAAAAATTACAACACTTGTGTTTGGTTCGATGAGTTACTAGAAGCATCTAGTGCGATCCGCTCTCTGGTGCTATCTGCAAGCCACTGTACCCGGATTCCTCCATTCCCACCTGCGATGTCGCTCTTCGTCTCGTAAGTCTGCACAATGATAGGAGGGTATACCGAATACACCACGAATTTGTGAGTGTATTGCAAATGTACCAGTGTGTGATCGAATGGGCGGGAGTAAGAGAAGCCTTCAGAGCGTAAATGGCGCACCCAACGCTGGGCTGTGCGCCGAGTGATCGCATAGGCATGTGTGCAGAGTGTGTGATGAGCTTCTCGGATTTTCGGATTGCCTCGCAGGGACGGATTTGTCCATTCTGCTGCTCCGCAGTGGCCTGCCAAAGTGCGCGGTAATTGAACGGTCCTCCACTACTCTTAGTGAGGGAACGCACCTATCATGACTACGTCCCACTCAGGGGGGAGCACTTTCCACATCGCCCGCAATTGTTTGGCGGTGTCCCATTCCAGATCAACGTCGTCTTCGAATACGATGGCTACTTCGTCATCGCCCTCAGCGATCATGCGCAGGACTTGGTAGTGTGAATCCCAGCAAGCAACCTGGGAGGGTGAGATGTGGTCTTCGCTGAATGAATCGCCGCTCTCGCCGAAGACGGCTGCGAGTAGGGGCCGAGTGTCGGGATAGGGGGGAGGCGGTAGAGGGGGGAGGTGTGATTGTTCGACAGGAACTGTCCACCAGTCAGAACCTGAAATCCCCAGCGGACCCGTGTCCTGATTGATGTCGTCCGCCCATTTGAATATGTACGGACTGGGATCTGCCTTGGGGTCCGATTCGTGAACGCGGTTCTCGTTTCTCCACCACCGCATGCGCTCGAGAATGGCCTGCACTACCTCGTCGTCAGAGTTCGTGGCATTGTGCCATGTGAACTCCAGATCGAGGGCACGCTCGAGCTTCATCATGTCGAGATAACGATCACGCCTTTTCGCAAGGTTGATGACGTATATCCGACTAGCTATGGCTAGTGTTTTGGAGTGAGGAGCTGTGTCGTCAGGACGGATGCGACTCAACCGCTGATGATAGGTCCCAGTGGCAGGTGCCAGTTGTGAAAGTCCTCTGAATCGCAAGTTCGACGACTGAAAATAAAGAGACAGCAAGACGAGAGAACCTGCGCAGACGAGAAAGGTGAAAAAGAACCTGGACCGGTGAATCTCGCCCATTGTCACCCTGTCCGAGTCTGAGTTCCAGCAAGCGCTGCATGTCAGGGTCGCGGCGGTAGCCCTGGAATACCACAACTGTAAACAAGTCTAGATCTGCCAGTGGCACTCCATCATGTCCCGTGTCTATGGCAAAGATTTTCGCAGAAAAGGCTAGACTGGAGCAACCGCTGCCCACCGACGTTGATCTTTCCGAGGCTGAACATGAAGAATTTCAGACCCAGGTGTGTGCCATATCTGACATGTCAGCGTTGCATGGCTAATGTCGCGCTACTGAAGCTCGCTGCGATAATCGAAATGCCTCCTTTCGTAGTGACAGCCTTTTGGAGCGCGGTTGTCGCTCATCATATTGGCACCCTCGCATCCACTTTTCGCAGTCTCTCACTTTCAACTCAGCGCAAAGCCGTGTCCACACTCATCCAGATCCTCTCCCTTATCCCTGATCCGGCGGAGGAACCCTACTTCCGAAAATTCTTGAGCGAATCGCCGCAATCTAATGGGCTACCCAACTTGATTTCCGCTGCCTTTGTCAGCGGCATCGATTGGATACGCCCAAGTGGACCGGGGCACCTATGCAACCTCATCACAAACCTGATCGTATGGTGCGACCCGAGTCAAAGCGATGACGGCAAAGCCCCCATCGACGCCGGCATCCGGTCTGCGCTGGCCAGACAGGTCACGATGATGATGGGAAGCCTACATTTTCACGACATGGGCATACCACAGCGTGAAAAGATAAGACGATTAGATGCCTTGCTCACCCCAAACCCGGATAACCAATCCCCTACCTGGAGCCGAGCCAAAGAGAGTCAACTGTTGTATACGTGCGCGAACCCGTCCTGCGGTGAGTGTGGCGATCTCACGTGCGTGATTTGCAAGAGCGTCAGATATTGTGGTAAAACGTGTCAGACCTGGGACTGGAAGAATGGGCACAAGCTACGGTGCTTCCGGGCCACCTATTGAGTCTTGTAGTCGATGGCTTTGCAAGATTAATGGAGACTTCCGGGTGTTCTCTCGGCGTTCAAAAATGGAGACAAAAGAACCGAACATGGCAGGGGATGCTCAACCACATGCTTGCCAATGTAATCTCAGTTCGTCCCTGTCCCACTCTGATGTCAAGAATTCGTTGGTGATGAAGCAATCTTGGAAAGACTTCAACTCGGCTTGCATTCCGTTGTATTGCCTGCAAGAAAGTGGGCCCATATGTCAAGCAATAATGTATGCGGAAGCAAACATATGTGTAGCGAATGTTTGACGAACTTGAAGATTTCGCCGGTTTCGTTTTCAGATTCCAGATTCCACATCGCATTTCATCTAGTTCTCGCTTATTACGATAGCTGGAAACGAGGACATCGGTGTCATGATCAAGTCGAGGACCCATATTTCATCGGTATCCCCGTCTAGGACTCTAGGTACAAATCGATTTTTCTTGGGCAATTCTTCCAGGATGCCACGCGAACTTGTCAATAATTTACTCGGTGACCCGGTAGAACGCGCCAGAGTACTGAAGGTCGCGCGGACACGGCGACACGCGGGCCGCGAAAGCATGAAATGCGGATTCCCGATCTATGCAAAACATTACATCCGAATCTTTCGAGATTGCCAGTGGCACCTGGTCGCTAAATTATTGATCAAGATACAATAGGGATGCCGGGACCGAGTTGTTTGCGAATTTTGGTGGACGGAATGTCAAGCTTGTATATCCGGAACAGCACAATAATGTAACTGCGCGGCGGAGCAAAACGTCCTCAAAAACATCCTTTGGACCAAGATGTCTGCTACTCTAATCATGTGGACGAGATATCTCTTTTATTGGGAGTCAGTTTTTTCACGTAACTCAGCATTCATCCGGGTAAACATTACATTTCGTTTGGCGCCAGTTGTTCTCTTCTTTAATGGGCTACAACGACGGTTTATCCTTGAGCTGGTAGGTTTTTTCGTGATTTCATGTCATAGCGCTCTGACCATTTAGCAAGACACCTGAATACGGTTTATCATGATCTTGACTGTCTGGCTCACTAGGTATCATGTCGCGACGCCGACGGTGCCATGACCAGAAGGCCCGATTTATAACACTGCGAAACATTTGACCCGGAAATCCCCATGTTCGCTTATGTTGTTTAGCAGAATTCTTATCACAGGATAAGAGAGTGGTATAAGTTCTACAAGCAACGCAGTTTGGTTCCATACACTTATCATGAGCAGCTTTCTAGGACCGTGGACTATTCTCGCCGGAATCCTCCTCGCATATTTCATCTATTCTTCCCTGTCAAGGATATATCTCCATCCGCTACGCGATTTCCCTGGGCCAAGATTGGCGGCTCTCACATGGTTGTATACAGCCTACTACGAATTGATCAAAGATGGCGGTTTGATCGACCACCTTGAAGAGTTGCACAAAGCATATGGTTAGCAGAATTGATCTACGACTGTCCGAGTAGATATATTGACCCCAGCATCTATCAGGTCCTATCGTGAGAATTGGCCCCAACGAGGTGAGGGTAGCAACTAGGGTGAAGATTCATTAAAGAGGCCTGAAATTCCCACAGCTTCATTTCAGTGATCCACGTACATACAGGTGCATCTACAACACAGGCTCGAAATTCCTCAAGAATCCCGAATTCTACCATTGTTTCGGAGACGGAAGAGCCACGTTCTCAAGTTGCCATCCCCGCGAGTGGAGAATACGCAGAGAGGCTCTCAACCCATTGTTCTCTCGCCAAGCTATCCTCAAACTCGAGAGTGTCGTGCAAGAGAAGGTATCTCCATTTCAAAATTACTGTCGCTCATCTGTGATCGAAACTGTACAGATGGACGTGTTTCTCAGTGCACTCCTCCGATGTCAGTCCCCCGGCCAGTCCGCCAACATTGATCTTGCCTTCCATTCTGTATCCTTGGATATAATTTCCTCGTATTGCTTCGGTTATTCCTTCGATACGCTGGCTGATCCAAATTTCGAACATCCACTCCTTGCCAACATGGAGGCTACTCTCCCTATATCATGGTACTTCAAATACTTCCCCATCGCGAAATTCCTCGTCATTGGTACAACAGAATGGCTGGGCAAGAACTGGTCAAGAACGGGTATTGTCGACCTGCGCAAGGAACTGGCAAGTCACATCGGGGCCCTTGTCGCCGACCCTCATTTGCTGCAAGCTGCAGAGCATGAGACAATCTTTCACCGCTTGATTACACCCGAAAAGGACGAGCATAAGATTCTATTCAAAGAATGCTTGCTGGATGAGGCATTGAGTCTTATCTTCGCTGGATCCCATCCTGTCTCGACGGCATGCAAGGCTAGTGGCGAGAAAACTTCCTGTGACCTCTTCTGACGCATATTTACTAGATTGGTACATTTTATGTGGTCAATGATAAGGCTGTGTACACATGTTTAGTGAAGGAGCTAGACGAAGCTTGGCCCGACAAGGATTCCAAGTTAAGACTGGAAATTATTGAAAGGCTACCGTACCTTGTGAGCCATCTCTTCTAGTGTTGGTGTTGCAGTCAAACCATACCTGCCCAGACGGCGGTTATTAAAGAAAGTTTGAGAATGTCACACGGCCCAGTGAATGGAGCCTCTCGAATAGTAGGCCCCGACTCTGCCGAAATCGGTGGTGTAGACATTCCGAAAGGCGTATGTCTTCAATTGTCAATATGCGTATGTCTTCTAAAGAGCAGTCCCATAGACCGTCGTGTCCATGGGACCCACGTTCGTCCATAATAGCGAAGATATTTTCCCCGATCCGTTCACATTCTCCCCCGATCGATGGCTACAACCAAACTCCAATGAGCTTGATCCGTATCTGGTGGCTTTCTCGAAAGGCCCCAGGAGCTGTCTCGGCATCAAGTGAGTATGATGATACATCATCGATGCATCATCCTATAGATCGCTAATTCCTGTATAGTCTTGCGTGGTGTGAACTATACCTCATTTTCGCGAACTTGTTCAGGATGACAGAGATGGTGATAGATCAAACGACGTGGGTAGCAAATTGGCCTACAGTGACATTTGAGGCAGTACTCATCTGTTACCTCATCAGTGTCGACGACCTCAAGTTCCGAGCATATTTGGCACCCATATTCCGAGGAAGACCCCTCCGTGTGTTCATAAAGGAAAGAGAAAATTAAGGAAAGTCAGTTTTGGCCGACAATCCTAGTATTTGGAGCCGTGTCAATACTGTAACTTTGCAACCCGCTGTACCAAAGTGTATGCAACGTCGAGCATAGCGTTTTGGGGTTCCAGCATTGATTTCCCTATTCATCATAGGCCTTCCTTGAGCCATGGCTACTTGACACTGAAACACCATCAAGTGGTTCACGTTCTTCATCTTGATATCATGATCATTCTACCTTTTTTCAGCTTGATGAATTTCAAGGTCGAAGCAGACGAAGAGTCCCGCAATTGTCCGCTCGGAGTACCATCCGAAACTCGATCTTCTACAAGCAGCAATGGAGAAACACGCGAAATCTGCACACACATGAGGGCATACGAAGAGGAACAAAAAAATGAGACACGGCTGTAAGGCAATCCTACAACTTGACTTCGACCCTCTTTGCCACTTCCCTCGCCTTCTTTAACCGCAGAGCCTTCCCAGCACGGCTACTACTCTCCCTCCCAAGCTTTTGTGATATCCACCATCCAATATCCACCACCTCATCCAGGTCCACGCCCCCCGTGCCTGCTATGCCAAATTCTGATCCGGCAACGGTATACTGTGATCCTCGCAGCGCATATAACACGTCTTCCGTGGCGACATTTCCTGTGGACCCGGGAGAGTATGGGCACCCACCAAGACCACCGACGGAGGAGTCGATGGTGCGAATGCCGTGCGAAAGTGCCGTGAATACATTAGCAACGGCTGTCCCATAGGTGTCATGGAACTGTCAACGTATGTCAGTACTGGAGATGGGAGACGCCGCAGAATGAGACGTACATGACCCTGTGGTAAGAGCGAAGCATGAGCAAGGCTAAGAAGTCGACTGAAAAATACTTACAGCCAACCTCTCAACCGGCACGGCTTTCTTAACTTCCTCAATCATCTCCGAAACCTGGGCAGGTGTACCCATCCCAACAGTATCGCCTAAACTAACCTCATAGCACCCCATGTCAATCAGCTCCTTTGTTACATCCCTCACTCTCTTGTAATCGACTTGGCCTGAATACGGACATGCGACAACTACGCTGACGTAGCCGCGCACGCGCAGACCTTTTGCGAGGGCTGCGTGCGCTACGGGTGCGAGTCGTGAAAGGGATACGGCGGTGGTGGTGTTGAGGTTCGCCTGAGTGAAGGCATCGGTCGCGGCTGTGAATACTGAAATTTCGTCCGTCAGGGGTGGGGATGCAGTGGTATGGGAAGAGAGGAGGGTGAGGAGGCTGTCAAGGCCCTTTTGATTGGGGACGAGCACTGGATAATGGACGCCAGGGAGACGTTCCATTTCACTCAGGACTTCTGCCGTACCTGCCATCTGTAGTCAACCGGTAAATCGTTATTGTACATTCGTAGAACGATGGTGAACTTGAACTCAACTCACCTGAGGAACCCATCTCGGACTAACGAAGCTCCCTGCTTCGATATTCTGCATCCCGGCTCTTGCAAGACGGTTGATGAGCTCCACCTTCACGTCCACAGGAATAACTCCACTTTCATTCTGAAGTCCATCGCGGGGACCAACCTCGACGATATTGACGAGGTTGTTCGCGCTAGCATACGAATTGGACCGAAACTGGATACCAGTGAATGCTTTGGCAAGTCCGAAAGTTCGACGAGGAAGCATGTTCAACTTAATACAGTTGAAAAGGTCATTATGCATAGGTTTCGAGTCGGAAATTTGGTTCTACCTCCACCAAAATACGAAGCGCTCAACGTTGAAGGTCGTCGGACCCAACCCTCAAAGCCTCAGGCCTCAAGGCCTCAAATCAGCGGTCGAGCTCGCGGCATGCCCGGCGCCGCCCCAACTCTTCTATCACAATTCCTTTTGTTTCTGACTCTGTGATATTGCCAGAGTAAATATTCACGACTCGGAATGACCTTCCTGTCACCGTCGTCGTCAACGCTCTCAAGACTCCTCGATCCAGAATATTTACAGCTCAAATCATTGAATCAAT
>QLPF01006011.1:6940-29284 GCA_003314045.1 Hygrophorus pudorinus | reverse complement strand
ATAAACAGCAATCGGAACAAATGCCGACCAACAAACCATGGGATCACCATATCGATCTCAAAGAAGGATTCCAACCGGAGAAGTCGAAGATCTATCCATTGTCGCCAAAGGAACAAGAAGAACTCAACAAATTCCTCAATGAACAATTGCGCAAAGGATATATCATCCCCTCCAAATCCGAACAAACCGCACCATTCTTCTTTGTCGATAAGAAAGACGGTAAATTCCGACCGACCCAAGACTATCAATACCTCAACTCTTGGACCGTCAAAAACAACTATCCTCTCCCTTTAATCCCCGAACTCATCGATAAACTTCGTGGCGCAAAAGTATTCACGAAGATGGATTTACGATGGGGCTTCAACAATGTCTGCATAAAAGAAGGAGATCAATGGAAAGCCACCTTCAAAACGAATAGAGGCAGCTTCGAACCAAAGGTCATGTTCTTCGAACTTGTAAACTCACCAGCCACATTTCAGACGATGATGAACGCCATCCTTAAAGACTTCATCGATGCAGGAGTACTAGAAGTCTATATGGACGACATCCTCATCTTCACTAAAATGAAAGAAGGACACCGAGAAATCGTCAAACAAGTACTTCAGCGACTATGAGAGAACGATCTATGTCTCAAGCCGCAGAAGTGCTTCTTTGAACAAGACGAAGTCGAATATCTTGGAGTCATCATATCGGGAGATGGAGTACGCATGGACCCTAAAAAGGTACAAGGAGTAAAAGATTGGCCAACGCCAACAACGGTTAAACAACTCCAAAGCTTCCTCGGGTTTGCTAACTTCTACCGACACTTTATTGAAGGCTTTTCTAGGATTGCAGGACCGCTGCACAAACTCCTGCGAAAATGGGACTGGGAAGCGGAACAAGAAGAAGCCTTCCAAAAGATGAAAACGGCATTTACCACCGAGCCGATACTCGCCTACCCCGACCCGACAAAACCCTTACATGTAGAAGTTGATGCATCAGGATACGCTACTGGAGGTGTGCTGAGCATGCTATGCGATGATGGTAAATGGCACCCTTGTGCCTACATCTCCAAAAGCTTGAATGATGTCGAATGCAACTACGACATCCACGACCGAGAAATGCTAGCGATCATGCAAGCATTATACGAATGGAGACACTACCTGGAAGGAGCAGATCAAAAGATCAAAATACTAACCGATCACGACAATCTGAAATATTTCATGACTCAACAGAAACTCAACTGTAGACAAGCACAGTGGTCTCTAGAATTGTCAAGATACAATTTCGATCTCAAGCACCGACCCGGGAAACAAAATCAAAAACCAGATCTCCTCTTGAGATGCAAGGACCTTAAAATGGGGGAAGATGATAACAGAGACAGGATTCTACTGAAACCTGAAATTTTTGCCATCAACGCTTTGAAACAGGGCCATACGTTGATTGTAGCAGAAGAACAGGACATCCTCAAGAAGGTCAGACGAAGCAAAGAGTACGACAAGGCAGTGGTAAAAGCAGTAGAAGAGTTGAAAAGGTCACCGACAAAAAGACTATGATCGGAAGAATGGTCAATGGAGCAAGACTTGGTCCTGTACAGAGGAAAGGTCTATGTTCCAAACGATCCAGAACTCCGACGAAAAATCACCAAACTCTACCACGAATCACCAATCACCGGCCACCCAGGAAAGTGGAGAACCATTGAACTCATCACACGAAACTACTGGTGGCCCAGACTCACAAAATATGTTGACTCTTACATTAAAGGTTGCGACACCTGTAACCGATCTACAATCATCCCCGAACAACCTTGAGGAAAATTACGACCCAACCCTATCCCCACTAGACCATGGCAAGACGTGACCGTAGATCTCGTAGTCAAACTCCCCGAAAGCAAGGGATACGACTCGATCATGGTAGCCGTCGACAGACACGGAAAGAGAGCGCATTTTATCCCCACCAATAAAGAACTTTCGTCTATTGGAAGCACCAACCTCTATCTAGACAACAACTGGAAACACCATGGACTACCTGAATCTATCACTTCAGATCGAGGACCACAGTTCGCCTCGAACCTCATGAAAGAACTCAACAAACGACTTGGCATCAAAACCAAGTTATCTACCGCATACCACCCACAAACAGACAGACAGACCGAACGGGTCAATCAAGAACTCGAACAATACCTTCGAATGTTCGTCAATCACTGACAAGACGATTGGGCTGACTGGTTACCAATGGCCGAATTCACCTACAACAACAAAATTCATACCTCTACGCAACAAACCCCATTCTTCGTAGAAACTGGACGACATCCTCAAATGGGTTTCAAACCACTTAGGGAATACAAGTCGGAAGAAGTGAAAGAATATGCAGAAAGGATGAAGAATATACACAAAGAAGTGTCAAGTGCAATGGTCAAGGCAGCCGATGAAATGAAGAAGTATGCAGATAGGCGTAGAAAGGAGGTGACGGAGTACAAAGAAGGAGATTTAGTATGGTTAGATGCAAGCAATATCGATCAGAACAGACCATCCAAAAAGCTAGCTGACAAGCGACTTGGGCCATACAAAATTACCAAGAAAATCAACCCGAACACTTACAAACTCGACTTACCTAAACACATCAAAATTACGACCATACCATCCCCCCACCATTCCCCATCAACAACGACAACCACAGAGACCGATAGAAGTAGAAGGAGAAGAAGAGTACGAGGTAGAAGAAATCATCAATTCAAAGATCCATTGAGGAAAACTCCAATACCTCATCAAATGGAAAGGCTACACCACGGAACACAACACATGGGAACCCGAGACGAATTTACGAAACACGAAGAAAAAGATCAATAAGTACCATTGAAAACATTCCAATGCCCCTCATTGCATTCGATCTACCACTTACAAAATCAATTCCACCACCTTTAAAGAGATTCCTTTTCGACCGCTTGAAACCTTAACTGATTTCCAAGCTACTATCAACAAGGCTAGAAGGACAAAAAACATTCCTACAGAACCCCTTAAAACCTTCATACCGACATTCACCAATGCCATACCAAAAACCATAAACAAATCCAAACGTCATGAAAAACGCAATCCCGACTCCTTCACCACAGACATGACCATAACCATCAAACCATCCCGTATGGCAAAAATCTATGATGGAACGAAAATGTCTTTAAGGAGTCCAAATCACCTACCATGCCAAGTCAAATACCTTTGGCTCTATGAAGTCGGTTCTGTACGAGCAATCACCACTGTTTTATCCATCCTCCCTTCTATATCCTCAGATCCTGAAGGAATGTACACCTATCCCATATACCGCGTCTACAAACTCCGAAATCCCATAACATTGTTCACCGCCAAACAACTCCATAATGCCAAAGTCGTACCATATCCCCACGAGACTCATCCATCGATAATCGCCAACTATGAACTCGACAAAATGATCCAAATACAACCTCGTGTGGACACGAGTCTTGAAGAGGGGGTGATGTCATGATATGTCAATTCCTTTATATCTTTCTTTACCTTTTCTCTATATTCCTTCACCACACGCATTCGGATTACTCATACACACTTACTATCATCTGATGCTTACTCATTGCTTCATATGTCATCCCGACGGCTTACTCATCGTTCCGACGGTTTACTCATACGTAGTTACATCATCCCAACGGAACGCACAGACCAAGGCTTACGTGTCCTTATTCTATAGCATTCTATACCATTCTTTGTATTAGTCATACAACCTATAAAAGCACCAGAGTTCGACTGGAAACCCCAGCTTGAATCTCTTGGGATTACCGCTAAAGCGCATACCCTTCAGTCTTCAGAACTCACTACCACTCTCTCCTCTCGCCTTATAACTCATCCTCGGTTCTTATGAACTACCTCTTATACAAACTTCACCACTCTTACTATTTGTAGGGACACTATTAGCATCGCCCTAACACAACACCCCTTCAGCAGTAGTTTCACGATCACATGTATTTAATTATTGAAACCTATAAAGAACCGGAGAATTCAACTGGAGTCCCCAGCTCGAATTTCTCGGGATTACCTGTTGAATGTCATTGTGGCTCCTTTGCAGAGTGAGAACAAACCAGACTCAATGCTCAACCTCTATCTGCTCTGCCTCTGGTAAAACTTCCCTTATACTTTACTTCAATATTCTTGCCTGGCCACTCTGCTATATATTTTTAGTTGTAGTTAGATAGTCACCCCGACACATAGTCGGATCATGTTTCACGATTAGACACAAATTTGGGGAGTAATATGGGATAAAGCCCTCCCCAAAGTGCTGGCTGATTCTGATTTACTTGTTTTCCAGATTGTGCAACACCAGTACACCTTGGCCAGGGAAGGCTCTGGTTTGCAGCAGCAGGGTAGACATGTGCACTAACTCGTAATGGATGACTGAAGCCTGCCGTGTGCCATTTCGGCTGATCCATGTCTCTCAATAGTAGTTTGAACTTGCACCCTGTCTCTGAGCCACTGCAACTGCCTTTTGTGTGCTGATATTCACCTGCTGTTCTGGAGTAATCTGATGTTCCGGAGTAATCTGCTGATAGTTGGACCTGTGACTCGGACCTGCAGCATACTCAATTGTGAAGAAGGATATATGATATATGATAACTGACCTGTAGTATGTCTGATTATCTCACTTTTCCTGAGGTAGTGTTGACAGCAACCCATGCAGATGTGTTTGCCAGGGCCATCTCCTTTCCTATCCTGCATGAAGTACAGGTCGCAGATGACCAGTCTAGTGGCCTTTGTAGTAAAATCTGCAAGTTCATTCAGAGGCATGCTGACACGTCCAGGTCAAACCTTATGTTCGGAGTTTGCTCAAGTATGGTGAGTCACTACCACCACTTCTTATTCTTACAGCTTATTATGATAATCTGTTTGTGAACATACATCAAAGACATGCCATCAAAGCTCCATTGTCAGTCAGCAACACAAATTCACGCACTCACATTAAAAAACTCAAGCTGGTCTCGTCTATCCACCCCAACTCAGTTCTTTACCATGCACGCCTTATCACATTTGTTAGCCCACAGGGCCCCTCCTGCAACATGCAGTCGAGTGCAGTGGCAGCCATATCACACTCTACCCATAACAATATCGTCTCATCCCTCATCTACCTCTTACATCCATTCCCCAGCATCCTCTGTATCATCTTCACCTCCCATCTCAGTATCTGCTTCTTTATCTCTATGCAAACCCAATCATTTCAGATCATCTCTCCCCTTTTCAGTATTGAAAACCCCGAGGGACAATCAACTACACGATCTTCAAAAGAATAAATACATGATAGGATTAGTTGGTAAGTCTTTCACTATGCCACATATCAGTTCTTTACCATGCATGCCTTATTGCATTCATTAGCCCACAGGGCCCCTCCTGTCATATCAAGATGCACCATGGATGGCTCTTGACTCAGCACCACACAGCACCCCTGCCGGGACCCCAAAACGGCCGCCACATTGACGCCTGGCGAACATTGTGCAAGAGTTCAATGATGCATTGCCTAGAGGCAAGCATGGGTTCTCTCCGCAGAATACAGCAGCATTCAAGACATACCTACAAGAGATAAAATTAATGAAAGCCGAAATACAAGTATGTATGCAATGCTACAACAAGGGCGGCTATCCCGGTGGGCATAAGCATAAGAGCACACTGGCAGTGGGACCCTTCATGGCATACCAACCACAGCCCAGCCTCCAGACCACCGGGGACGCATCGACTACAGGCACATCCACCCACAATTCAATAGCATATGGCAAACGGCAGAGGACCCCGAAACTGGGGGGTGATGCGTCACCAAACCCGCTGCAGTCTACAGTGACGGCCCCACCCGTGCAACCAGGGTGCATTGCACAGGCATTATTTCGCCTTCTGGAAAGATTGACAGTGAAGGCCATTGGCCCTGGCACAGATCAATTGGCTTTACACGAGGGATTGGAGGAGGCCACAATGCTGGCATATGCCCTGGTGGAGAGAGACAAGTGGCAAGGGGAAAAGGAGTTGGTGTTGCAGCAGATGGAGGAGCTACAGATACAGCTGAGCACGATAGTGAAGGAGGTGCTGATGCATCGCACAGAAATGGCCGTGGCGCTGAGTGCACCTACACCATACTCACACTGTGATGGGAACAGAGACACTGCAGATGAGTTGATGTCACCCTACCCTTGCCCCGCAGAGGATGCACAGCTCACTCAGCAGCGTACACCGTCCCCCACACCGTCCCCTGCATTGCCCCTCGGAATGCCCCATATAACGATTCACACAGAAGCTCCCACAATGCACCCAGTGCAGCACTCACAGTGAGCCCCATATCAGCTGCCACACCAGACACCACATTGAACACCACGCCGGATGGTACGCCACCTGTAGTGACAAACAACACAGATACGCCACGACCGGTGTCAGGAGCTACAGGGGGTCTATACCTGCAGACACGGACCCTCATGTCTGTTCAGGGCCCTGAACCAACCTAATATGCATCAGTTGCAGCCCTTCATCACAAGAAACACACCTTGCCAGATTCAGGCCAGATATTACGGCCCCCATTTGTTACCTCCGCTCGACATAGCAGCCAAGCGAGTTACACATATGCTGCATGAATGTGCCAGCCCTGTGCACAGGCTCCGCTCCTGCAACCAGAGATAAGGGGAGGATGCACACACACATGCACAGTCATGCAAGTCATCACCAGGTTCATAGGGGGCGCACCAGGAGTTGGAGTCAGGATGGAGCCATGCAGGATGCGCAACAGGATCACTGAGGAGTTGGAGGTAGTGATGCCGAAGTTCAGTTCAGGTCCAGTTCAGGCCCTTTTGGCCAAACCCTGAACCGGACCGTTGGTTTGGTTCGATCTAGAGGCCAAACGCGGACCAAACCACTTTCAAACCGTTCAGAACGGTCCGGTTCGGGTCCGAACCTGTACTATTTTGTCAGTTTGTTGTCACAACAAGTTCTAACCACCACCAGCTGGTATTAAAATATACTAAGAAGAGTGAGACACTATCAAATAGCCTAGTGCAATTTCTATAGGTGTTTGACCCAATAAATGCACAAGTACCCCCCAAAAGTGTCAATTTTGAGATCATGAAATTAGGCTAAGTTGATGTATCAAAATCCTAGCTAATATACATAGTATTAGACATCCACAAGGCTAAATCTAATATACATGTAATTGACCAAGTTATAGCAACTTTAGTACTAGACTCAAAATTCAGACATATTAAATATCACTCACTAGTGGTGACACTCATAGTGGCAAAAGTATATCAATATACAGTCCTTATTGACCCCAAAGATCACAATCTTTGGGGTCAAGAATCATTTTTAGGTCCAAAAAAGTCACCCAAAATTGGCTTTAGGTTCAGGTTTGAACCGGGTTCAGGTTTGAACCGGGTTCAGGTTTGAACCGGGTTCAGGTAACCTGGGATTGCCCGAACCCCAAACTGAACTTCCGGTCTAGTTTGGGCTTTACCCTGAACCTGAACCGAACTTCTGGTCCGGTTCGGGTTTGAACTGAACTTCGGCATCACTAGTTGGAGGGGACAGGTGCCAGGGTCAGCGGAGCACAGTTTACCAGAGCAGGCAATACCACAATTATGCCATTAGCCCTATGCACAGCAACAGAGGTACTGCAGTATGCAGAGATGATTAGGAAGGCAATAGTGCACAGCACGCGGATGGATTCGATGATAGTGGAGTTGGACGACCCATGGCCCAGTGTTGTATTAAGGGACATACAGATTCTGCAGGGGCAGAATGTATGGGAGGTAGAACAGCTTTTATGCGAAGAACTGGGACGATGGAACCTGGTATTGCAGATGAGGGTGAAGGAGGTGCGGGTCTTACAGAGGGAAACAGACGTACAAGGGGGGGGAAGGGCATCAGTGAGGGTTGCACTGGCATCAGGGCGAGAGGCAGTATTGAGGGTGGGGATATGTGCATTTGGGGAGACGTGCTGGATATTGCACTACAAAGAGAGGCAGCGAGAGATTGCACAGCCTGAAGGGCTGTTGTGCGGCACACACTGACGAGAGGCGGACACACAATGGAGGACAGCACACAAGGTTCGAGCTACTGACTCTTGTTACTCATTTCTCTCTCTTTCTATTTTCCAGCATTGATTGGATTAGTGGGTTCCCGCTCGAGGCACATTGCCTCAAAGTTGGGTAGAAAGGATCTTTAGTACTACATAGCAGCACACACGACACCCTACCATATGGCACTGCCATCACGGGGTTATAGGAATTAATAAAAATAAATTAAAATAAAATAAAAATAAAAAGATGCACCATCAAAGCTCCATTGCCAGTTGGCAATGCAAATTCATGCACTCATGTTAAAAAACTCATCAAAGACGGTTGAACCATTGTAAAACCAAGGTGCTGTATCACTCACCGACTGTCATCCCAGGCTGCTCATGAGCATTGGGCGTGCATGGGGCGGATTCCCACTATTCCCACTATTGGTATACATATACATGCTTCTTGTCAATCTATCAATCTCACTCACTGCTCTCACAGATCAAGCTGTCAAGTTGTTATGTGATATGGTGCCCCATGATATCCATGACATTGACCCATGCCACATCGCTATCACCAATAATATACACAAGCCTTACCTTTTCCCCATCAAAACACTCAACTACCTTCACCTGTTTCGCCCTCCACCGGTGTTCCCCCGGTTATCCTCTCTCTCTCGTCACCCCGTTGCCATCTCACACCAATATATGTCATATCCGCCCTCCTCAAAGCTTGGCCTCATTGTTCATTCATTCCCACTGACCCACCCCAGGCAGCACTTGATTGATTAGTCATAGGCCTGTTAGGCCCGTTTTCTTGTAGGCGAAGAATGTACCTAATAGGCCTCCCTCTGATGAGGGAAGCCCAGGTTGTAAATAGATCTTTACCTTCTTTGCTTCTTGCCTTTTACTCCCGCGCCTCCAGCTCTCCCATGCCTCTGATCCTCCTCCTGTACTGCACCTCCCGCGCCTCCCACAGATATCCACTGTCCCCCCACTGTCTCAGTCACCCACCAATTGGCGGTGTGCTGACAGGGTGGGGGTATGCATGGGTGTGCCATGCCCTCCCTGCTGTGCCTCAGGTCCTCCCGGGCCTATCATGCTGACTATCTGCCTATCCATCTCCTCCTGTCCCGAAGCTTCCACACTGAGCCTTTGAGCCTTGTGTCCCAAATCTCTGGGCTTCATATCCTGCGCCTCTGGGCTTTGTGTCCCGAGCCTCTAGGCCTCATGTCCTGAGCCTCTGGGCCTCTGGGCCTCTCGTCCTGACTCAGAGCCTCCAGGCTTCGCGTTCCGAGCCTCTGGGCCTCTTGTCACAACTCGGAGCCTCCAGGCCTCGTGTTCTGAGCCTCTGAGCCTCTCATCCCGACTCGGAGCCTCTAGGGCTTGTGTTCTGAGCCTCTAGGCCTCACTTCACGAGCCTCTGGGCCTCACATCCTGAGCCTCAGAATGACATCTGGACCTCTCGTCCCAACTCGGAGCCTCTGGGCCTCACATCCCAAGCCTCTGAACCTTGCCTCCAGAACCTCTGAGTCTAGGCTGCACCTCCCGAGCCTCACTGTGCCTACCAACTCGCCCACAGAGTGTCCCTGAGCCTCAGAATGACAACAGGGGGCTTTACGCACCTCCTCTGGAGCCTCACAAGCCCCCTGGGCACCAAACCCCCATCCAGAGCCTCCTCATACCTCTTCCGGACCTTAGGATACTTGCAGTTGGTTCAGCATGTGCAGCGGCTGTGCTTGCACTTGAAGTAATACACTGCCAGCAGTTAGTTGTCTGGGTGAGGTAGTGCACCGAGGAAAGTGCATAGCCCGCCTGAAGTCAAAATTACCTAAATAGTCAACCAATCATACGACGAATAAACCTACCCCCCAGCGAAAACTTGCACCAGTTATGTTACACCTCACGCACTCACATATGTAGTAGATAGAAGTCCTCTATAATAGTGCCCCTACATGCTGATAACATAAATTTCCCTGTTAGCGAACAGAATAAAATTTGTTTTCTGTATATACAGGTCAAGCCCAAGTACTGATTTGGCTTTCACTTGCCGCAGCATTCAAGGTAGCCTGATGCTTGTCAAATTCTCTCACTACCTAGTACGCTGCACGAATATATTGTATTAAAACTTAAGCTAAGCTAGCAAGTGTTCGCGTTGACAATGTGTTGGTGTCGAGAGTTACAGGGTAGGTGATTCCTCCTTGTTCTAGTGTGTTTTGTCCGCGCTGGCGTTTCCTGACATGCCTGGGTGCTCACTGTCATTTAGGACATGTGGGCACGGGCCATCATGTGTTCTCCCTACGCAGTCACGCTCCTTCACCTCCTCGTCTGTGTTGCGTGCAGGTCAGTTGACTTGCGTCCGCGCTGGCGTGGTGTTGTTCGGGTGCTGGTATTAACATTTGGGCGTGGTGTACTTCACCCCCTTGGACCGAACATTGATGTATTTGTCCGTTCTGGTGCACTGATGTGTACTGGCATGGATGATGTGCTTTCCTGCAACGCCCATGGTACTCGCTGTGCCGCCGTCTCTGGCGTTGATTCTTCTGTCCGCTCATGCCAATCCTCCTCGTCCACGTCACACACTGGTCTGTCGACTTGCGTTCGTGTTGACCAGGTGTTGGTGTCGAGAAGTCCCTGCTTTGTCCGGACATTGACGGTTGGCGGCCGGTCACAGTGTTTCGTCCGGGGCTGACGTTTGCTGATGTGTGTGGGTGCTCGCCATCATTTGGGACATGTGGGCTTGCACAGTTATTCCCTTGCGCTGGTTTTTGAGTGGGGTAGCGGGTGATGAACCTGCTTAGCTGCAGCGCCGGCTTCTGCTTGCTCTTCACGTTTTCCTTTCAACCATCCACCCATTTCCCATCCTACCCCAAGTCCCTCATTGGCGTCCATCCTCGGTCATTTGGCCGTTTATGGCAATGACGTGGCACTGCGGGATAGGGATGTGGTGGATGAATGTCATTATGCCGAGCTTGCGTACGCACCTGGAATCATTCTGTTATGCAATGGGCTGCGTACCAGATGTCTGTACGTCCCTGTGCGTTGTTGTAGGCAATGCTCCTCAAGTGTGCTGGTAGGTGCCTGCTTCATCTCTTCATATCTCCTTCCTCTCCTCTGCCCTATTCGCCCCTCTGGCCTTTCTCTCCTCAGCACAAACTCCGCCCCCTACATGGTCCCTTGTTTGCGTCCAACGTCGGCCACTCAGCCGATTTTGGCGTTGACGTGGTGCTCTGGGGCCTGGGATGCGTTGAGGCTGCTTTGCTGGCTCTTCGAGCTGGTGCAGCGTTTGCGGTTGCTTGGGTTGTGTATCCGAGCCGTTTGGGAACAGGCAGACGTGGTTGTTGTGACAAATGAATGTGGCCCGCATGCGGTCTCAGGATGTGAGATTCAGGGTGAGGGTGTGGTGGTGTGTAAGGACAGCGGTGGGCGGTGATGGCCGGCCTCGTGTTTGGACACAAAACAGGCAAGAACAGTGGTCCAGGTGGTGGCTGCTGAAGATGGTGGTACGAAACACCGGCCTTGCATTTGGACATGAGACGGCAAGTTGTTTGGTTAGTCAGGTGTTGCCAAACAAACACTAAGAAGTTCCGCACCTTCTGCGGCCTTCCAAGTCAGAGACGTGCTGAAGTGACTCGGAAGTGTCACGCACTACACAGCGCTCTGGATGCTCACAAACAGTGCGGAGCGCTCGGATTAGTAATTACAAAAGATCTAAGATTGATTGAGCTATTGTTAGATAGAAGCCTCGTCAAAGCCGGGCCTATTAGGCCTATTGTTCCCTTACAAGAAAACCTACCTAATAGGGCTTAAGAGGCTCTCAGAAGTGGTGCCTAAGGTGCACTGACCAGTCAATAGGATATCAATTTTTTTTAGGTACTAGCACACACACGTTCAATTTTCCACTGCAAACCTATGATGTTTGATTAAGCAAATACTATTACATGTACTACTTTCACTCAGATGCGTTTGTTATTCGGACTCTTCGAACCGCTTATGCCATTGCCATATAACCGAGGGTTTACGAGGTCCTACCACTTGCCGACCAGCTATTCCAAAAATGGAACTGATCACTCCGGCTTGCCATACGCTGATCCGGTCACTGGTCGCTCGGAACATGACCGACCATCGGGGCTATGTGTTCCTCGTACTCAATGACCAACAGGTCAAGAAAGGGCTCCTCTGGGCATGGAAGGCCACGGAAAATACTCAGTGCTCCTGTGAAAAGGAGAAGGGTATAAACATTGAATATTGAATCCGTAGTTCCCATACAACAATCATGATATCAACGAATACGTGCAACGTTGCAACCGGATCAATCATTCGTACCATAACTAGCATTGCTCGTCCTCCACCTGCATGACAACGTCGAATAGGCCAATAGAATACTCCACCCCGCCACTCAAGGCATCTTTCTCATTGGCCGCACCCATAGCTCGCCGTCGTCGAGGCAGCGCAATGCGCACGGCAACCTGCAGACGTGTCTGAGGTTCTGCTGCCGGGGCTAAGTTTATCCCCTTCTCCGTGTGTACATGAAATCGTGTCCGTAAGGCGTCGCAACATCCTAACGCAATGGGACGAAACTGATCGCAGGCAGTTGTCTTGAGATCAAGTTCCGAAACCGTGACAGAGAGCGGCTACAAATCGTTGAATTCTTTTGCCATACAATACGGTAGCTATAGTGGAACCCACCATAATATCTGTCCATACGGCTGCCACATTTTTGGCTTCCGCGCACAAATCCCACAACACAGGCTTCTCGACATCCCTCCATTCCGCAACGACATCTCCATACCGCCGCGGAAACACTCTGGATCGCATTCTATGGAGCCGCCAAAAACGAATCGATAACATTCCAGCCACAAAGAGCCCGACGGATAGAAAGGCGACGATAATAGGGGGAGAACCGGAGGGTGAGAATCCATCACTAGCATTGGGGCTCGGGCTGGCGGTGCTGCTACTTCCTGGCGCACTTGATGTCTGTGTTTCGAAAGCCATTGGAGGCTTTCCAGCATGGCGCTTTAGCGCCGCAGCGTTTAAACTTTCAGAAGTACTTATATGAGGTCTTAGTTCCGGGAGCAGTAGCGCATGGATAACCATTGTAAAAATAACACTCAGAACCTTGACCAAGAAATAACAAACACACGACCCTGAGAGCTCAAACCCATCAAAATTCCCTTCGCCGAATACCCACCTTGCATGAGAGTGGTTTTCGCAAGAATCCTTCACGGGTTTCAAACTGTGTTAAAACCAGACTTTGAGAATCTTCAGATGGATATAAACCACCCATGACGTACTGGCTTATCACGTTCTTCAAGAACAAAATGATATCTCCGAAGAACAGACGAAATTATGATCATTAATTCCATAGCTGCCAGGTTACGACCAACGCAGGCTCTGTGACGACGATCAGAGAGGAGGGGGATTAGAGAGTCGACAACATTACCTTGGCCCAAATGAGAAAGGATTAAAAGCCTTCTGAATGACCACGGGATCCCGTTCAAACCATCGCTCCGGCCTAAACGCCTCCACATCATCGCCCCAAACATTGACATCTCGATTGATGGTGTAGGTGGGTACACTCAGAACTGCTCCTGAAGGGAAGTACTTTCCAGCGACAGTGAGGCCACCGTCGGGAACGATGCGCGGAAGGCCGATGGAAGAGGTGGAGTGGATCCGCAAACCTTCATTTACGACGGCTTCCAAATATGTCAGTTTCTTGACCTGATCCCAGGTCGAAACGGTCTCATCCTCGGTGCCTAGATGTTCATCAAGCTCTCTATGAAGCTTGTCTTGCACGACGGGGTTGTGTGCGATGTGATACGTAATGGCGCAGGAGGAACTATGTTCAGGCGATCAGTGACTGAAATCTTTGAAAAGACGGGACAATAAGCATACTTTGCAGTCGTATCTGAGCCGGCGATGAGCTGCGTGAGGGCTTCTGCAGTCAACTCTTCAGGGCCCATGGGTTTTCCATCGTCATCTTTCCCTTGTTGCAATTTGCTCAACAAATCATTTCTGTCTACAGTAGTCGTCAGTCGCTTTGCCACCATGACGACCGCCATTCCAGCAAGGTTTTTCACGGCTTGGTTTCCCCTACTGTACCACGGCAGCTTTCGAACGAAGGGTCGCCACCACGCCGGGAGTACCCCCATAGATGCTGAATATTCGCCTCGATCATTCAAAATCTGGGCGGCGGGAAATTCCACGACATCTTGGAAGTTTTCCTGGCCATAGGAGTTCATGATATCTTTGCTGGATTTCGCTACCCACGCAGAATCCTTGCATGCCTTGAGCATTCCAAAGGGCTACACAAAAAAAAGTTGTAGTGCAGTACATATCAGGTGATACGGAAACATACCTGCCCAAAAGCGAGGTCACCTTGTGATAATTTCATCTCATTTAGGGGTAAGAAACACGTGTGAGATTGAACATACCAATAATATCAAATGCGAGGTAATTAAACCCTGTCTTAAGGGCCTCAGAGGTGACATGAAAGCATTTGCGCGAGACTCACAAGGTAGGCTATCGAGCCACAGACGACCACCTTTTCCCTTCCAGCCCCCTTCGCCTTCTGCGCCTGAAAGGCCCTTGATGGCGCCTTCGTACAAGCGGTCCCACTGTTTGATGAGCGTTCCAACGTGCAAACGGATATGGGGCTCGAATTCAACGATATTCTTTTGAGAGAATATGTGAGAAATGATCTTGCGCTTGCGTGCGTGGGCGTTGCGATCGCGGGTGTTGAACACACCTCGCTGGATGGATACGAAGGCGTCATAGAATTCGGATTTCAAAGCACCGTTACCGTGTGCATAGATGATTTGTATCGCATCCGGGTCTGCTATGGAGACATGATTTGGGGCGAGGCGAACGAATGTACCTAAATTTAGAGGCAGTTGACCAGGTATTATAGCTTGACTGTTGAGTACAACGCACCGTGCTTCTTGTGCATCTCATGTACGACTTCGGAGCGATGACCCTGGCTACTGACCCAGCCCAACCATGCATCTGAGAACTTAGCAAGGAACGGACCAGGAAGAGCACGTATGGCTCGTGAGTCGACCAAGTAGGGCACAAGATGGACTACAAGGACGACAGAAAGGACGAGAATTGCGAGAGTCAGACCGTCGATATTAAGGTTCACCATGAGCGCCGACCTGAATTGTCAAGACCCTGAACTTAAGTAGGATCATAAGGAACTTGGACTCCTGTACGGATAACGGATCTCCATTGTCATGTGACACTGTGGTGTACCCTTCGACTCGGATGTATATTGAAGCTTCTCATACTTCGCGAAATTCGTACCATGTCTCTATTATATTCGTACCGTACGCCGCCATCAGGGTGCCCGTCTCCTCCAAGATTTACTACGTGATTCCCCGAATCCATGATCATCATGCACTTCAAGTGCCACAACGAAAATGATATCCACGGCAGTGAAATTACCTCTGCGTATGCCAGTCAACGTACTGCATTTACAGTAGGTCTAACGCAAGGAAAATTTCCAGCAGTGCACTGACAAATTTGTTAGCGGCGTACCTGCCACCGCATGACCGCGATCAAAACTAAATTGAGGTGACACCTGGCCCATCGGCAGACTGAGGCCCATTGAATTCAAAGATATGTATACCTGCGTCAACGGTGGACAGAACTAAACAACCCCTGAGGTATCCGTGCTTTATGGACGTCCTGAAATTAGGTGGCATGTACACCAGGCAGTTCCAGTAATACTGTCGCGTTCTTGTTCCGAAGTACAGTTTGGGATTAGATCAGCCGCTCAGGAGCGCTCACGCAGGTGACATGTTCCCAGCATGGCCCTCAGGGCCTGAGGTTTCTCTGTCACCCGTTCAGCAATGTTCCAACCTAATGTCTTCCTACTTTCATCTTGTGTGGTCTCACTTGGTTTGAGTATACATGCACAGACCTACAGTGCTACTTATCTCCCCGGCAACGCTCCAGATCACTCTGAGACTGGACAGACGGGTACTAATCAATGTGGAACTGTCGCAAGCCAGACGTCTCAATGTCAGAATGCATACAGTGAGTTCTTCTCTGCTGTTGTGGTTGAATTGATAAAACCTGCATTTTGCGTTCAGTTAACTCGGTTGACGACTTTTGTATTTTCGCGCCTCCCACACCAGGCGCTGCTTCCGTAATTGGTAACACGGAGAGAATTGAGATAAGCTGGTGTATTCAGGTATGTGCATTTTACAATCATGGCCCTGATCTTGATAACCCATAGAAGCACAGAACGGTACTGGTAGCCGCTTGATCCCGGACGGAGCTATTACAGGCGCACATTTCGTGCAGACACCAGATTTTGTTCAGGTTACAGGTCCGTGATCGATACGAGCTGATCGGACAGCCCTTAAGCCACACCTTGTAGGTGTCGGTGATTTAACAAAGCTTGATATCCCGGCGGGTGATGGTGGTGGTGAGTCCTCATCCTAATACTGGGTAAGAGAAAAGGACTTAACGTCTATCAGGTGAGCTCGATCCGCATGGTGCAGACGGCAATGGGAACCCCATTGTGTGTGGACATTCCATCTTGTTTTATGTGGTAGTTTTAATCTGCGAACCTTAGGGTGGCCTGGTTTTCTCTAACGCGTTCGGTTCGATGACGCAGATGCATGAATGGACGGTTGGTCCATGATCCCCTCGTCGCGCAGCGTTTACGCTAACTCGTGCGCCAGAACTTTGTATCCGCCGAATTGTTCTGCTTCCGTGCATGCAAAGACGGACCGAAAGCACCGACATTCTGCCAGCACATATACGACGAGATGGGTTGTTTTTGGAACATGCCTGCGAGTTATGATGCCAAGGTATTCGAAAACTGCAAGGGCGACAGCGGAGATGTAATGTACCACCCTCACCCAGATCCCCTCAAAAGCTGATGTTGCATTGATCCAGCCTATGGGCATATATGGTACATCAACCTTCCACCAAGGCGATCCCGCCACTCCGGCCGCGCATCCCGCACCATCGTCTTCCCAGTGCACCAGCCTCTCCAGCATCGGCAGCGATTTCCAGATATCAGGCACGAGTGTTGCTGCACCGTCCACCTCATCAACTGTGGGTTCATCGTCCCAGGCCATCGGCTCGTTGGTACTCAGCAGCTCATCGCTACCCCTTGTTCCACAGACGACTTCGACCAGTTCGGCAGCCACGGGTTCACGTTCCACTACGGGTACGAGCTCTACCACCGGTTCAGCCTCCAATACGAATACACCGTCCTCTGCATCTTCGTCATTGTCGACGTGGGGGTGTCCTTCCATCGTCATCGCGTCCGTTGTGGGAATTATCGCTGTGCTGTGATTTCTGTTTCAAGATAATTTGGGCATAATGTGTGAACAATTTTGAACATTGTTTCGTTACTCACTCAATACTTGCACTCGTACATACGCATTAAATCGAGAAAGCACTGTTACCAGCCGTTTGAGGATGAACGTCGACCGCGATTCCTGCACCGTGAACAGCCTCGGGCCACCGTCGAGAATATATACTTAAAGGCAGGAGGGTAGAGCCTGTCCGTCCTCAACGCACCCGTATCGCCCAAGCCTCCATCCTCTATCTCATCTTCCCGTGGCCTCAGCCTTCTCTACACCCTCAATCTCGTCTTCCCGTGGCCTTAGCCTTCTCTACATCTCCCCCTCGTCCGTCAAGCATGGGGCCTCAGCGCCATACTGCAACTTACTCGGCTTACAACGCGGCGTTCATCCAATCGTTTACCCAGCGACAAGCCGAAAAGCAAGCCTTACAAAAACCGCCGAGCAGCATGCGGGCCATCGCGAGCAGGTCAAACAAGCCCAGTCCGTCGCCTCAGCATAGGCTGACAATACGAAAGCGAAGTGGGAGCGGTAGGTGACTTCGCTCTTCAGATCGCCATGACGCTAACCGACGCACAGCTACCGCACATTCACAGGCCAGGGGTCCTGGACAGACGTGATCAAGGGCCCCGACGGTAAGGGGCACCGTGACCATGGACTTCCTTTTGTGGATATGCGCCAACTGCAATGTCAAGTCGTCCGCCAGCTCAAGCAGCTGTACGCCCATACCGTCCATGCCGAGATGACCAGGTACGATACCAAGGAGGTCGCAAAGGGATGTCGCATCATGGCCCTTTTCTGCATGGTGGGGAGACTGACGACCCGTCCAGTACTTCGAGACCATCTTGATTTACGCGCCGATCCCAATACCATCAAATTCCACATCCTCGGCCGTCCGTACAACCCGTATGACCTCTCAATTCGCCTGCGACCCGCCCGACCCGTTCATGCGGCTCTACCAAGACAGACTGCCATGGTTCATGCCAAGAACCCGTCCGGCGTGACCATCCACGATCTGTTCGACCAACTGCACGACGCCCTGATGATGCGGATCCATAACAAACACTATTACATGGACGACGGGGATAGGGGTAAGATCGCGAGGGCGTTCGAGGAACGGTGTGCGGGGGATCCCGAAGAGATAGCCTTGGGGGTCAGGAGGATGGATTTTTTGAGAGGACGTGTGGTTTTCGAAGGTTTGGTTCGAGGGAAGAACGGCATGTGGGAGATGGATGAAGATAAGGAAACCTTGAGTTGGATACTTGAAATCGGTAAGTCTCGTTTATAAACGACGTGAGATGACTTGGTTTTTTTAGGTTGCTAATGGAGGGACGCACAATTTATATCAATCACTATATCTCCTCCCTGTGGTATCATTCTCGTTAACACGTATATATAAACGTAGTTTGAAAATATATAGGACCGAGAGGCTTATGAACTAAGATGCCTTTAGCAGCGCGTTTTATCGACGATAGGGCCGAGCAATCGCGTGTATGGCCTCGCAATAGACCTATGGAGGCCGCGTAACAGTAGCACCTATGCGATGGGTGAGTAATGTTTTGTAGCGAGACTGGATTGATCACGGTCAAGGCGTTGTTATTAAAAACGACCAGCTGACCCGAAGCGGTACTCCTCGCTCGGAGGTTGGCAGATAGCGGATAGTTGACGCGATGTGCCAAGCTTTGCACAAAGACGTTTGACGACGTCGTCAACGAGTAGGACATGAAGGAGGACGGTAGGAAGCACGTGCGGCCGAAGTCGATGGCCCACAGTTTTCCCTTGTCATCGATCATAGAATTGGAATCGTGGGGGTCGGGTGGACAAAGGGTTTGCCACCAGAGCACGGTAGTGTCAATGCGAGGTACCAAAAGCGAGCTGAAAGCATACCTCGTTTATCTGTGCCTCGAGTTGCCCGACCGTGGGGTACTTGAGCGCTGACAAGCAATCGACGAAGAACTCGTGGCCGATGCAACCGCCGCCGACGGGGCCGCGGGCATTTTAATGTCGGGCGGCAGCAACGGCTTTGATGTCGTTCTTGTAGTAGTTTCCCTGGGCGAATTGCGTTCGGCGAGTGTCGTACCTTGAACGAAGTCCATGACGATATACCCACGCTTTCCGCGCGAGAAGCCAAGGTGAACCTCGGGGACGCAGACTGTCATCCGAGGTGAAGGCCGTACGCAGGCTCACGTGGCAGGGATCGTGAACAACCCTGCGAGCGTCCTTGCCGTATTTGACCCAGAATCGAGGTTTGCCTGGGACCCGCCGTTCCGGTTGTAACCAGCTGTGGCGCACGAATTGAAGATGTCGTCGTGGGTCGGGAAGTCTGCTGGGATGTTCGCTGAATGCCAGACCTGGTCGTCTGCCATGGCTAGAATGCATGTAAGTCGAGGCACAGGAGCGAAGGGACACGGAGATGACCTCACTTCAAAGAGCAGAAAGAGCAGAACACGGAAGTGATGGTGGGAAATAGAGGCGCGTGTGGGTCAGCAGCGACATCAAACTGCAACCCAAGATTACACATCTCAGACAGTAAATTTGCATATTTTCAATATTGCGCCTCGACATCAAAAACCGCCATCTACTTTCGATGGCGTCCAGTGAGCATGAAGTAGACTTCCTATACGCGTTATCGATACCAGCGCTCATGAAAATTTTGAATGCAAATGATCAAATGGCGTGAAAGGACCGCCGTTACCGTTACTGTTTATGCGAAAGCATCTCGTAACGATGGATGTCAAGGAGCCAGTATCCAGTAAGAACCACTGGCATCCGGAATTAGTAAGTTCGAACTTCGGAAATTGGTATAAGTCCTCCATGGTGCAGAAGAAGTTTAGCTCGGGCTATATGCACGCAGTGTGTCCCAGTCGTCTAACGAAGCTGAGCCAAACCGAAGGCCCTTACACAAGACCCAAGATGATGATATTTTCCCCGTGTGTATACAGATGGCAGCCCGGCAGTGTTAGTTATTGATCGACGAGTACACACCATGAGCGGGCCTAACCACAGAAAGTCAAACCAGGACAGCCGATAATAGTCCCGAATTCTATCAGTTGAAAATTAATTTTCCGGACAAAACGATCCTGATCAAGATCACTCACTGCTTCCATCTACACCTGCAACCGCTAATAATGCCTGAAATACACCTCCAAGACCTTCGCCAGCAAGAAGACCAGCCTACAGGGTCATGAGCAATCACCTCAACGCAGCATGCCGTTCGTTGACTTACAGCGACAGCAAACATGTACAGGTCAAATGACGCAGGATTCTTCTTGAGCCAGAAGTAGTTAAAAGTAGCTCCACCCGCCCTGTATCACTTTGTGCATCAATGACAAGTTGAACGGCGGAGACAGAGCTGCTCACATGGCAATCGAATAATAGACTTGTGGAACAACGAAAGCCTGATTGAACAATAAGTGCATGTAGTAACGAAGATAAGTGCACATACCAATCCAACCGCACTCCAATTGGGGACGTATGGCCAGAACTTTTTCGGCATCCAGAATTGCTGTATTGTGACAGCCCATTGGATCAGTTCTTAAGAAAAAACCCGGTGACACTAACCTTGACGACAACAGATATGGAAGCGAAGAGTGCAAGGGCAATAGCGGTATATCCTGAAGAGGGAGGAATAGCTAGGGGGGTAGAGATGACAAGAGGATCACAGATCACTTTGTCTTAAAAGTGCTCACGGAGACGAGGACTGGAGACGGCAATGGCTACGGCTGCCCATGCTGACACGGATGGAGCTCCATATGTACACTCTCCAGTCGCAGGCGGATGGCTGTCACAGAATGTCAGTTCAGACAAGGGGAAGGCTCAACACGACAGCGAATGAATGTGCTTACAGGATACAAGGAGACGCCGTTGTAAATAAGATAAATAATCCAGAGTTCAGGAATACAGATACGACGGCACCACAGAGCTATGTTTGGGTTAGTAAACATTGTAATGCATAGGTCGATATATGAATTATACCTGAGCAACAAATTGGTTGCGGGGCTTAGCTCTGAGAAGATAACCGGTCTTCAAGTCACCCGTCATGTCAGTAGCCTGGGCCGCAGAGCCCGCAGCGATGACACCGGCTGTCAAATTCAGCATCTGAGCAGGATTGGTGGAAAGGCCCGAGCCCTTTCCAATGCCCCCAAATATAAGTTGACTGGCCTATGAAGTCACGTCAGATAAAGACAGACACCAAATCTAGACAGGCATTTACCTTAGCGACGGTGCTGACGGGGTTAACGTCAGTTTGTCCGGCGGACTGAACTCCAATGAATGAAAATATGAATCCGAGGAGAAGGGCCAGGATTGCCTCCCCGACGTTCATGCCGAACTGGGTGGCGAGGATGGCGCAGCACATCACGGTACTGAGGAACAAGCCAACAGTCCACCAAGACGTAGGAATGCGATCGGCCATTGGGGTATCATCATCATCCTCCGCATCGTCCTCCGCAGTGCGGGCGCGGAACCAGGCTTTAGGATTGATGCTATTTCTGATGCCTATTTGAAGTGACATGGTTAGATCTAGACAAGAGACTCAGATGAAGTCTGGTAGGTACTACCTGCAGACGTGGGACTAATGCTCAGTACAATGTCTGTGAAGGAGTAGACGATCATGACAAGAATACCAGGCCAGAGAAGCCAGTAACGTGGGGAGGGTTGGTCAATATATTGGGCAGGGTCCTTGTAAGACAACGCTTGGTATGAGATCAACTGGGGGAAGTCGGCTGAAGCTGGAACGCCCGTAGCGAGCCCATTTTTCACGAGTGAAGGTGCAACTGGAGGGTAGAGGTGATTCAATTCATCAGTACTAGCGAAAGCCAGTGCACACGAAATGAACACACTGATTCCCCATGCAAGGACAGACCCGCCGACTAGACAACAAGGTGAATTTGACATGATGGGTGAATGGAAAAATAGCAACGTACAAAAACTCCAACTAGCATTTAAACCACTGAGCATACCGGCACCCCAAAACGCAGGAGTAACTGCCAAAACTGGG
>QLPF01005988.1:0-12689 GCA_003314045.1 Hygrophorus pudorinus | reverse complement strand
GTATAAAGGCTGAAGCGTCCACCTCCGAGCTCCCATTCACCATTCACCGTGCTGGTCACTTGTGAACCCATTTACGTCGTCCTCAGTTATTTTACCATGCTCCCCATCCAAGTTTTTCTCCCCGCTTTCTTACTTTTCACGACTGTCGGTGCAGCACCGTTGCCCGTGAGTCCCAGATTTATCCGGATTTAAAGACCGACCTTGACCTTGGTTATGACCTCTCAGAGTCGCACTGACTTGTGTCCTCGCGGTCTAGTCCCAAGCTGTTTACGCCCTCATGCCGCTCCTGCCTCTCCTGCCTCTCCTGTCGCTCCTGCCGTTCAGGCCTCTCATGCCTCTCTTGTTGCCGGTCAGGCCGCCGAGGCCGCCGAGGCCGCTCGTCGTACCGCTCGGATGGCTCCTGGGTCCCCTCTTCACGCTCAGGTCGCTCAGGCTGCCACTGAGGCCGCTGAGGCCTCTCATCGTGCCGCTCAGACCGCTCATTCCACTCCCCCCGCCACCGAGGTACATATTTTCTGCGTTAGGGATCCTGTGCGATATGTTGACACGTCGATCTGTAGAAAATTCCAATCCACATCGATCAGAAAGCACTCGAACCGTACAGACAGCAATTTGAGAAGGCAGTGGACGACTACCAATATCAAGGGGCCTCCTGCGCAGTGGTCTTCCAAAGGGGCGAGTCTATTACGATACGATATAACGCCCGGGATTGTGACGACCCTAAGGGGCCATTGTGGTTGGGCACTCAGAATGTGGCATTGCAGCCACTTCCAGGTCAACCTCACGGTGCTCCGAGCAAACGCTTTCCAAATTTTCCTTTTTCCCACTGAGGCAGACGTGTGGCTATTGCAATTGCCGTTGGTCCGTCCACTTTCCGTAGTTAATAGCAGATGCTGCATAGCCTCAGTGTAGCCTCTCCTGTTAGATAGCTGCAGTGTCACATCAGTAGGAAGTCATAATCATGATAGCCCTCCCTCGGGTACGGCGACTGAGGTCTTTTGTATCACGATGTCGAAATTTATATCATGATTAGCATTGCATGCCGTTACATGGCTGCCCACAACCATCTAGAAAAGTACTTTCCTAGTAAACGAATGTGAGACCAAGTAGTATAAGTCAACAAAGAAATAACAACCGCCATCAAAGTCTCCCTCAGGCGACAGCCTGCCAGCAACCCAGAATGGGACTAATGCAGTGTGTGAGACCTACATGACAACCACGACCTCTGTAAGAAGGCATGCCACCGGGTTCGAGTCGGTAGTATCAGATGCTCACATGAACTGCAAACTGAGATATCCCTGCAGTAGCAGTCGAATGATAGCTCCGTGGCCTTACGACTGCTGGGGTGCATGACTTCCGTCTGACCCTCCTTGAACGTTGACTGCGACTCCATTCTCGTCGGCCCCGTTATCCATCAGCGGTCGAACAATGTTGTAGCCTTCCAACGACGCACCCTGCATTGCGTTGCCATGCTGCCCTCCTTGGGCGTTGACTTTAGCTCCATGCTCCAGCAGTAGTCGAACGGTGCCTTGGTGGTCTCCCAGCGACGCAGCCTGCCATACTGCCCTCCCTGGGCATTGATTTCAGCTCCATGCTCGACCTCTTCTCGATGCAGTCTGCAGAGCGTTTCCATACTGTCCTTCTTGGGCATTGACTTTAGCACCACTCTCCAGCAGCAGTCGAACAATGCCTTCGTGGCCTCCCAGCGACGCAGCATGCAGTGCATTGCCAAATGCCCCTCCTTGAGCATTGACATCAGCACCGTTCTGCAGCAGTCGAAAGGTGCGTTTGTGGTCTCCCAGCGACACAAGCTGCAAGGCATCGCCCCTCCTTGAGCATTGACTTGAGTTCCGCTCTCCAGCAGCAGTCGAACGATGCCTTCGTGGCCTTCCAGCGACGCAGCCTGCAGTGCATTGCTGTACGCCCCTCCTTGAGCATTGACTTCAGCACCATTCTCCAGCAGCAGTTGAACAGTGCGTTCGTGGCCTCTATTCGATGCAGCCTGCAGTGCATTGCCGTATGCCCTTCCTTGAGCATTGACTCGAGCTCCACTCTCCAGCAGAAGTCGAACGGTGCCTTCGTGGCCTTCCAGCGACGCAGCATGCAGTGCATTGCCGAACGCCCCTCCTTGAGCATTGACTTCGGCTCCACCCTCTAGCAGCAGTCGAACAGTGCCTTCGTGGCCTTCCAGCGACGCAGCCTGCAGTGCATTGCCATACTCCCCTCCTTGGGCGTTGACTTCAGCTCCGCTCTCCAGCAGCAGTCGGACAGTGCCTTCGTGGTCTCCCTTTGACGCAGCCTGAAGTGCGTTCCCGTAACGCCCTCCTTGGGCAGTGACTTCCGCGCCGTTCTCCAGCAGAAGTCGCACAGCATATTCTAGCCCAGCAGATGAGGCATAATATACTGGAGGGGGGAGGCTTGCATAATAGCTGGACAGGTAGTCGTAAAGTTGAACCCAATTGCTGTACTGCGTGCTCTGGGGCTGAAGAAGGCCTATCGTTGCTTGCTGTAGAGCATTGTCCGTGGCATTTGCTAATTGTGCATGAACGGTCCAAAATTCCGCTGCATAGTAAGCCAGCGGGAACTGGGATCCGATAGTGCGTTTGTCTATTATGGAGTCCAATCGCATCAGGTAGGTCAAACACGACCGACACATGAATGTGTTGGCCGCTTCTTTGTTGAAACCATAGCGTGAAGAGGGGCTTTCTCGAAGATGTTCAGAGATCAAATACTCCTTGACGGTGAAGTGAGCCAGCCGAAGCACACCTGTCATTTCATCAGATAGTGGTATTAGCTTTTGTCGACGTGAAACTTGCCCTTCAGTTTGTCAGTTGGCTCAGACATTGAAGTTTCGAGGGTAACCAAACTAGAACATATCTCCAGTAGCGCCAGAGCATTGGGCAGTCTTCGATCAGCGCTGAAATTGACGGCGACCACTTCACCCACTTCCTCAAGTGTCATTGGACGGACAGAAAAAGCGAGGCATTGTAGGGTTTGATGGCATACTGGTCGTTAACCTTGCTGATTTTCGACAAAATCCGATCGTAGGTCTTTTGGTAACAATCTCAACGTCTCTCGACCACAGTGACATGCCAACACGTTTTCAGTTCGTCAAGTTGCAAAGCGACCCATCGAAACCTTCACACATGCGTCAGTCATCATATGTCCAGCACGAAGACCAAGACCACATTACATTCTATGGCCCTCCAAGAGTGTGGCGTTTCTGGCACTGGAACTTCTGAGTCATGTCCGGGATCGATAACAATGGGGTCCTAGTGAACGGGCGATGATAAGAGTAAGCACCTGAGAACTTGAACAATCTGCTACTAGAGTCTCCCCTGCTCAAACCCTTGTTGAAGAGGCCGCGTAGTCTTGATTTCAGTGTCATTGCTGGGACTTGAAAAGGAGATGGAGAGCTAATGAGAGGTTGGAAGTAAGCCAGGTGTCCAAGGATTCCCAGTGTACATCGCCACTCCAAGTACCTTAAAGAGCTTGGCGCTTGGGGCAGGATAACAAGATTCACGATGTTTCTCAGCCGTCATGCTGGAATGAGGCATATTATACAGTCCACGAGTTTGAGTTGGACATATCGCCTTGAAGGTCGTAGAAAGTTGTGGCACCGCCGCACTAGAACTGCGAGAACGGGCCATTGCGCCCAGCCCTCAGTGTGGTTTAGCCGATGGTCATCAATGTCCGCTCCGCCATGTAGCGTGAAGCCACATTCGCACAGGTCGCCGTGAAGAACAGGTATACGCACCTCCCTCAAACGGGCAGAGTTGCATGATAACCCGGGTTCTACAGCCTACCGGTCTTGACATTTACTCCTCTTCAAACCGTCCCAACTCTGGCCCATTTCAGCTTCGAGGACTCAAACCCGGATCATGGAAACCCTGCCGGGACACTAAATCAAGTTGCTGGTACCATATGGCGGCAATAAAGTCGGTTTCTATGTGCACGCAATGATCTGTGCGTTCGGAGTGGCTGCGAACATGAACGAAAACCGAATCACAAAGGATTTCATCTGCACATCCAAATGGTACCATGGATCCCGCGTCGTGTGAATGTGGAGTCCTCACGTCGAACGTGAATGGGAGGTGCGCGTTGGCCGGCAGTAGACGTGGGTGCTGGACTACATACAATACAATGGCAAGCACATCCTACTACTGCTCCTGGGAATCTACTTCCTGAAAAAGGTGCATGTGCCTCTGGAAAAGGCATTCAAGTTGTGAAAAAAGATGGTCCGCTCGGTGATGTGATTGCAATCTCAGTTGTAGAGGGAAGCTACATAGTCGTACAAATAACTACAGCAATTCGATTCTACCGAGCGACCTACTTCATGGACCACACGCCATTGACATTTCCCTCCGTATCGCGGAACCGTCCGGAATAACCCATGTCAGGCCCGATCTCGCGTTTCTCCCTACATATACCAAGCACAAGTAAATCAGACTCAAGCCCGCAAACTCAAAATCAAAAAACGTACAACATGATCTCTCCCCCTGAAGCCTCAATGCTCTTCAGCGCCGCGCTAACCTCTTCGACCATCATAATGATCCTGTTTGTCGCTTCGCCATCGCCCGCCGGCCGAAGCAAGTCCTCCTCCTTGACGAGTGGCATGCCGCCATGGAGCCGCGTGCCGGGCTTGCTGAAGATCGCGTAGCACCCTGGGGGCATGCCGATGTTGGTCGGGGTGTTGAATTCCCAGCCGAAGATGGTCTTGTAGAACTGCTGGGCGCGGGCCATGTTGGTCGCGGGGATCTCGAGCCAGCAGACTTCTCCGATCTAGGAACAGGAGTCAATGGAGTGCGTTGGGGAAGGGAAAGATTCAGGGCAGACCTTGGTTTGTTCAGCTGATGATTGTTCAGACATTTTTGTTTTGGTGGCGATGGGTGAGTTGGCCAGTTCTTATACCTTGGGCAGAACCCAGGCTAGTCCAAATTGAACAGTCCGCACTGCAGGGACAGGGGCTATCATGAGACGAGCCCGAGTCAGTGAGACACGTGCCGACGGCTAAGCCAAAGTTGTGTAAAGTTCCATTTCATGTCGTATGCGAAGGGTCTGTGACATTACAATTGAGGTCCTGGATGTGGAAATATCAAGGGTATGTTATGTAACCTACCAGGTGTATACTGCCCGCCGTGAGCGGTTCAGCCTCATCGGATATCGTTCATTGTTGCATATAAGCCAGCAGATTCAGGTTGGCTTTTATGCGCAGACTGAATATTCGACCGACCTCCCTTCAATAGGTAGGCGAGAATTTGACGACCTAAATTTTTATTGAATTACAAACTGCGGTAAGAAACGAGGTAGTAAGCGGATACGCACATTCCCTCGTGTACGTGAGGCCTGGTCTTACTAGGATTGGTCGTCTGTGATTTACTTTCGTCAGAATGCAAAGACGGTCAGAGAGTGCCTCACTTTTTGGCCACGAACTTCTGTTCTCAACTAACTTCTAAAGTGATGACCCGTCCGGGTCACAATTTGCTGTTATCTTTATGCTCCCGCTATGGGTCTTGACATAATATTGTGGATCGACCAAGGGGTGCGATAGGCCTATCGGTAATCAATTATTATGATAATGACTCGTTGAAAACGTATAGCGCACGTTTTGAGCATGACAGGTGTAGCGGGTGCTTTTTTCGAGCTCGTGGGCGTAGGCCGTCGACGCAAGCTTTTGATACACGTCCATATCCACTGGCAATTCTAACGATTTGTTGACTGTAGAAAGTCGTTTTCTACCATCGGAACGCAAATCAGAAGTTATTGCAGCCCAAGGACAACGGGCCGGTCTGTAACTAGAAGACTGATGCGGCCCACAGGCCCCATTAGAACCATCACGATGTTCAAGTCGTTTTCTCGGCTAAGTTTTGTCGCTCTACTGGCAGTCGCTGTAAGCGCGTCCAGAACACCGTTCAATTCCCAACAACACGTCTATACCACGACAGCTCTGAAAACTGCCGCATATGATCAGGACCTGTTCACCCCCGTCGAAAGCTTGAATGTTCTCAGTGAATCAATGTTCACGACCCTTGGGCATCCTCTCTTCCCGCACTACGGTGTACGAATCAAAAAGTCTTCGTTTTGTGACGAGACTGTCAAGTGCGTTGTGTTCTGTTACTAGTCAGGGCTTTCGCGGACCAAGCCTGAGTTTATTGACGTGCAGTTCGTACACTGGGTATATCGATATCGAAGCCAGGCATCTGTTCTTCTATTTCTTCGAGAGCAGGAATAATCCGGACAAGGACGATGTTATATTCTGGACGAACGGAGGTTAGTAATTCTCGAAGCTGTGGATAATTTTGCCATTCGGTGGCCACACAAATCCGTACAGTATCTAATCACATGAATTTCTCTCAGGACCTGGATGCTCAAGCTCGCTCGGGCTCTTCATGGAACTCGGTACGTACCGGGCGCCGAGCTCCTTCCCACTGTCAATAGCTCACGATTCTCCCGCCACAGGCCCCTGCAGAATCAACGGCTCAAATGGTCCCACTTTCCATCCCGAGTCATGGAATTCGAACGCCAATATATTCTTCGTCGACCAGCCCATTGGCGTCGGGTTCTCGTACGCCCAGTACGGAGAGACAGTGGTCAGTCTCTTGGACTGTGGCAACGAGTCTTCGGACGCTGATCCGATCGTCAGAGCACTACAGAAGAAGCTGCGAAGGACATTGCGGCCTTTGTGTCGATATTCTTTGAAAACTTCAGCAATTTCAAAGGCAGGCCATTCCACATGGCCGGAGAATCTTATGGGGTCCGTTCGTGTGAACTCCAGTTTCACATGTGTAATAATTTTCCCAACCTCGCAGGGACGGTATTTGCCTTTATTCGCAGCTGAGGTGTACGACCAGAATGCAAGGCTAATCCAAGCAGGAGCAACACCCATAAACCTCACTTCAGTCATGATCGGTACGTCTCGCGTCTTGGCGTTTCTACTCCCATTATTAAGAATCCCCGGCATGGGCGAGCAGGTAATGGTATGACGGACCACTACACAATGGCGTCCGCCTATTTCGACATGCAATGCACTGCTGCATCTGTACCACCCGTCGTAAACATCGCGTGCGTCATTTATGTTGTGTAAATGACCGATTCCTTATGGATGTTCTTCCCCATAGCACATGCGTGCGCATGAAGCAGGCGGTACGCATAGTCATGTTTTCCTAGTTTGTCAAACTTATGTCGCATTGGGGATTGAATAGCTCCCGCGGTGCCTGAAATGGCTGAAAGAAGCATGCATTGATCATTTCGACGCAATAGATTGCGGCGCAGCATACAATTTCTGTTCGAACGAGTTGGAAACACCATTCTGGGCTACCGGTGCGTGTATTCACTCGTAAAAACCACATTCATGAGTTTGACAAGATATATTACAGGAAAGAATCCGTACGACATCAGTCAAGGCTGCGAGGGCGGGATGGAGACCCTTTGTTATCCTATCACCAGGTAGCCATCGACTTCTTTTGTTGTGAACCTAAGCTAGGCGTTTATTGAAGCTTGCCTTAGAACCATCAGTGACTACCTCGACAAACCAGCGGTTCGGTCTCTCCTCGGCGTCGACCCTTCGCTTACGGGCAACTTCACCTCATGCTCCGACGATGTTGGCATAGCATTTAATAATCATCTAGATACTGTCCAGTCTTCCTACAATTACGTTGCGGCACTGCTCGAGCGGAATGTGAAGGTTCTTATATATGTCGGAGTATATGACTGGATTTGCAATTGGGTTGGTAATGAGAAGTGGACTTTGGCACTTGAGTGGACGGGGCGAGAAGAGTTTGGAAAACAAGAACTGAGGGAGTGGACGGTGGACGGAAAGGTTGCGGGTCAGACTAGATCCGCGAATGGGCTAACCTTTGCTACAATCAACGGCGCGGGACACATGGTGCGTTTGTTCAGCCCAATTCAAGGTCTAACTGTGATCTTGAATCTATGAAATAACTTAGGTGCCCTATGATAAACCCAGAGAAGCACTGCAGCTGGCGCAACGGTGGTTAGCCAACGAGGATCTATAATTCGTAGTCGTGATTCTGTACTGCTGCGATCGATGTTAACTCCATCACCCGTAAATCCTTCTCGCTCATGCCACGTATACATACAGACTCTTGTCCTCATCGTCCCTCTTCAAATAGTCCTGGTCCACCATGGCATCAATTCTCTGCTTTATATTCTTCACATCTGGTACGAAGTGACTCTTGACTGCATCGATGGTCGCCGTTTTGAGCTGCTCGTACGATAGCTCTTTACGCGCTTTCATGATTCGCACAATGGCTGCATCCAAATAATGCCTCCGATCACCCTCGATGGATATGTGGGTCCGTTTGGCTTCCTCAGGCTGTAGAACAAGGTGAGGTGAGAAAAATCAATGGGAGCTGATGAGAAACCCCAAATGTACCGTCTCTTTCACTTGGATAGAGTTGATGTGAACTTTCGCGCGCAGGTCTGTGAACTCAGGGTTGTGAAGGAAGACATCGGTGTCGTCTACGTCTTTGCCCGCTGGCCGTTTCTTCAAGACCTTTTTCTTCCCACATGCGAGACTTTGAAGTGTGCGTCGCAACTCGGCAGCATCTGTCAGCTCCATGCATTAGCATTGTTCAGTTCCAATAAACAGAACAAAAAATATGACGCACCCATCCGCGTTTGCTCCAATATGTCCGTGAAGAGCAGTTCCGTCGACTCGTTGAACAGGAGGAGCACGACCGCTTGGTACAAGCTCACAGACAACTCTTTTGATCCTGCTTTGAACCAAGCTTTCAATTCCACCGTACCTAACCCGTGGTCCCACTCAAGCTTGTGTCCTTGGTGCTTGACCTTGTAAAACGCAGAGTATTTGGTTAGTTCAGCTTGCATCTGTGAACATTATAGTCAACTTTCGGAATGGACGCCACATGAGAATCGCTCACGGAGGGCGGTAGGTCAATGTCCGTTTTCCGAGGTGCAAACGGCCAGACACTCTGTTGAAGAACCATGACGGATAACTTCTGTGCGAGACTGTGCCTCTCCAACTTTGAGTGGTATTCGCGCATTGCCTCGCGAGACAGAGCCAGGTCATTGAACATATGGTCTCCCATACCGAACTCAGGGTCATATTCTATGCAGTGCGATGAGTACAGACAGAACGGTGACGGTAATAATAAATGACACACACTCTCTTTTAGCTTCTTCAATATCGCCTTCTCAAAGTCATCCGAAGCGCTTTTCTCCAGGAGAAGCCTCTTCGCCAACGCACGGTGGTAAAACGTCCGAAACACGTCCTTGTCATCCGTGTACCTATATAAAGCTAGCACGGCATCGAGGTGCGCCTCAAAGTCAGCATCGCTGGCGCCACTTTGCCCTTTCCGCAAAGCCTTGTCCAGGTACTTGGCAATCATCTCCGCAGGCTTGTTGCGTCGAGCCTTGAAGCCAGTCTGAAAAGCGTCGGCGAGGGCGTAGCTAAACTCTTGGTTGGGCTGTATGACCGTGGGTGCTGTGGAAGAACTTGCTGCTGCGAACGTTGCATTGGTGGATAAAGTGGTCTGTGAAGGAGGGACCTCGTCGACGAAGGCTGCGGACAGGGCAGAATCCGCAATTGTCTTGAAGTCATGGAGTCTCTGCACCATGTCTTCGTCATGCTCGGCATCTTTGACAATATTTCGGACAGTGGCCTGTGGGGTCGTCGGGAAAGAACAACATAAAAAAAAGGTGCAATTACGGACTAGAACATGGGCTTTGAATGCAGCGTGAATAACTTTCAGTCCTCCCACTCTAGAGAAGGAGCGATACAACGTGCGTACGTCCTTCAGATTCTTGGTGTCTATGTAAGGGCCCAATACTGAAAGGATCGGCATCAGCAGTCGACTGACATCAGATTGGACGTCTAACACACCTTCCTTCGCTAACCATTCTAACCTACCATCCAATAAAGCGTTCTCCACGATCTCGTTCACAATGGCGTAGCTACCGACTGGCAACACGTCTTGCGATCGCTGCATTTCTTCTTCGAGTCGTGCATTGAGGTGTTGGAAAAATTCATGCGCCTTATGCTTGCACGCTTGAGCGCGTTCGATGGACTCGGCCACATAGAATGACCGAGCGGTCTCGAGATAGAAAGGCTCGAAGACGGATGAATATTCGCCGTGGGCGACTAAATGGGATATGAGGTCAGGAATCTGGGACCTAAACTTGTGTGGACGCCTAATAAATGTTCAATTGGGGTTGCAGGCTATTAGCGACCCAACCACACCTGTTCTCTCTTTCCCATGTTACCCACTGACGCACAGCCACTCTCAATCGCTCGGTGATTTGCGCATCTCGAAATATTCGGTTAGCGAATAGCGTGAATGAAAGATCACTTGAAGGGACTCGCGTGAGCGAAGGTACCCAACGAACGAAAGCAAACACACCGAATGGTTATCAAGTTGGAATTCTTTAGAACATACAATTGATCCAAGAATGTCAGTAGCGACTTGAGCAGACCCTAAAAGCCATATCTATGAGACGAAATCGTCTCACTCGAGTCCGTTTACCCACCACTTGGTTATCAAACCATTTGCATATTTTCACGAGGAGTTTTAACCAATCCATAGCATCCTCCTCTTTTTGAGTCAGTTCCACTGACAGACGGACAGTACACTGCTCGAGTTCGAGTTTCAGGGTATCGTACAAGCCCTCGCCTTTGTTCGAGACACAGACAATCGAACGACAAGCAGAATAGATTCTTTCATAAGTTGCTGGAAAGGTTCCGGCCGTGTCTCTAGTAAGCACTGTCCTGATTGCCTGTCTGACCAGAGGGAAAAATGGATCATTCGCTTGCTCGGGTGGCGGTCGAACTGAGAAAGATGATAGGCTGAGTTATCATGCAACGCTATCGTCGTCTTCATAATACGTACTAGGCTCCCCCATAACCTGAAGCATGATTGGCACACCTCTCTCATCGTGTTTCTCGTTGGCATTTCGGTTAGTTCTAGAAGCAGAGCCCGAGTCAGAGTCGTGGTCCAGACGGGGAGTCTTCCGCGGACTCGACGTCCTGCGATCATCTCCGGCTTCCTCGATCACGGTTGGTTGTAGGGCTGTAAATGCATTGGATGTTTGCGGCAGCGTCAGCAGTAGCAATATATCTGGCATAGTATCTGTCTCTTCGATGAGGCTGGGATAGTCACGGTCGTGGGCAATAATCAGACAAGATAAGCCGTCAAGTTTATCCGCTGCAACCAAGTAATAATTTTGTCCGTAGTACTACCGCTACTAGTAGGCCCGAGACCAACTCATCGACGCCCACGCCCCGGTGGGAAACCACAACATCATTGCTGCGGGGGACACAACCACGACCGTGTTTACATTGATGATATCCGTTTCCGTCAGGTCGGGCAAGTACGAGACCGCATCAATGGACCGGATAATATGCTCACGGAGTATAAACGACTATTACTATCATTCGCACCCTTGCTCCCAGTGTGTGGTGGCCGAAGAGGTGTCAGGACTTACCAGGTCCTCTCCTACCTTGTTGAGTCAAGTTCTTAACTTTGACGTTCTCACTTCTTCCTCGTCACCGCATCACCGCATCACCGCCGTCCCTCCCGGTTAGCCACCTTCATCTTTACGGGCGGCAGGCTCGTATACTTCCTCGGAGCTATATGTCTTGAGATAGCACGTTATCTTCTGCTCCACAGTGTAGCGTCATGCTTCGACTACGAGATCCCTAAACACCGGGACCGAACTTTGGACCGGATATAACCTGAGCGAGTAACGTTAAGGTTGGGCATCTCTGGGGTTGTGACGGTACCGAAAGCTTGGGTACTGTGAGGACAATGCACACATCACGGGGTAAAGATTTGACGCAATACCCGGGACTCCGTTGCTAGTACCACCGGCGGTTGTTCCTTCGACGTCCGCATACTTGAACATCGAACGTCAGGGCCATCACCCCCTGGTAGTTTCACATTTTATTGGCCGCGTCCGGGAGAATACGTCTCAGAAGTTTGGACAGTGTCCTCCCAAGAACCACTCCGGGCCGTACCCCCGGTAACGTTTATAACTCGCAGGTTTCGAAGTGAGATGCCACTGCCATTTTGCGTTCCCCAAGCTGTAACACTCTTCACGCAGTCCATAGGGCAAAGAGGTCGGCATAACCTACTAAGAGGGACAAAGTAGTCCAAGAATCTGTAAGCAGTACTGGCCGATGATTCTGAGATGATTCTGGATTTCTCACCGCATCAACTATCCAGATCAGAATAAACATCCGGAGGCCCGGGGTACATGTCATGTCCTCCATGCTTTGTCTTCTACAGGAAGCCCCCGTGGTCATGTTCGTTGCTTCCCAGCACACTGATGTTGCCACACGCACCGGACGTCACAAAGAGCAGAACGCCTTACAAGGGCGTTAATGGCGCGTTAGAAACTTACACCCATCGGTGGTATGGCCAACGAGGACAGTCTACATTCACCAAACTGGTGACTTGCCCCGGTTTATGACATTGAATCGATCGTTCACTGTCGGATCTGAACAACGTTTCTGTTCATCGGTCGAAATCAAGTCATAAATGTCAGACAAACTTGAAATGGTACGCACTCCACATCAATATTCCGTTTAATCTTGACAACCCGATCCCAGCCCGAACGACACGGTCTTCGCCATGTCAAGACATTTCGTACGTCGCCATTACGGGTTCTCCTTTTGAGCCCTCCGAGCTTCAAATAATCTCACACCGGCT
>QLPF01005898.1:0-20430 GCA_003314045.1 Hygrophorus pudorinus | reverse complement strand
TTTATAATATATACCGGCTGCGTGCCGACTGTAGACAACCGCAGCCGGCTGTATACGGCTCGCGGCTATGGCTAGCGAATAATGGGTAAATTAGCCAGCCGCAGCCACAGCTAACTTAGCCGGCCGGCAGCTAAGCCAGCTGCGGCAACACTAGCATGGATTGTATATGACTGCTGTGGATCTGCTGATGTAGTCCTTGATGACTGTGGGGATATTTTTGATGATCTGTTTGAGGACAAAATTACTACTTTCGAAGACGACAATCTCCCCAGGTTACTCACCTGTTCCTCTTCCAATGACGATCTGGATAATCCACCTGATCTTACCGAACTGTCAGATTCAGATTCAGATTCCAAAAGCAGCGACAACAAAAACTCACCATCTGAGTGGATTCACAACACTGCTAGAGGGTTCCTTGTCGAAAATAATGAGGGTGAAGCCTACACGCATTATGAGGCTGCTATGCTTGCACATAACTATGGACACGGCACTACTTCGCAAACCGAGCTGTATGACTCGGGTGCTTCGCAGCACATGTCCCCCTACTGTGACCACTTCATTAACTTTGTATCTATTGTCCCAAAGGCCATTACTGCTGCAAACCAACTTGCTTTCGATGTGAGTGGCCGTGGAGACATGGAAATTGAGGTACTGCTCGGAAACGGCAAGTCGTCGAAAGTCCTCTTAAAGGACATACTATATGCACAGGACATGGGTGTGACCCTAGTCTCCATTAGCCGCATTACGGCCACAGGTCATAAAGCCATATTCGACAGACCTTCACTAAAGATTTACAATAGCTTGAAGAAGCTGTTGGGAGAGGTTCCTGTTAGTAGGGGGCTGTACCATGTTGAGCACAGTGAAAGCACTCACAGCGCCACCGAGACTGTCACGATGGACGATCTACACTGCCGAATGGGCCACATTGCACCGGATGCTGCAAAGATGCTGGTAAAGAAGGGTATTGTTGAGGGGGTCAATCTTGACAAGTCCCAGAACTAACATACCTGTGATTCTTGCGAATTTGCAAAGACCAACTGCAAGGCAATCAAACACGAGCGTGTAACTGAGCAGACCAAGTCTTTTGGTGATGAGGTTCATTCCGATCTGTGGGGACCTGCCCCTGTAAAGACTAAAGGGGGAGCGGAGTACTATGTCAGTTTTACTGATGACCATACCCGCTACACTACTGTGCACCTTCAGCAGACCAAAGATGAGACTTTCGGGTCCTACCAGAAGTATCGGGCATGGGCGAGGACTCAGCAGAATACTGCCGAGATAAAGGTTCTCTGCTCTGACAGAGGTGGGGAATACCTAAGCAGAGAGTTCACTGACTACCTTGATAAAAAGGAGACCACTCGCAAACTTACCGTCCATGACACGCCCGAGTACAACGGTGTGGCGGAACACCTAAACCGCATGCTACTCGAAAAGGTCCGGGCCATGCTCCATGCCAGCGGATTGCCGAAAAATCTCTGGGGGGAGGCTGTAATGCATGCTGTGTACCTAAAGAACCGCATGTCAACCCGCGCACTCAAAGATAAAACACCTTACGAGATGCTTACTGGTAATAAACCAAACATTGCTAACCTTCACGAGTTCGGCACCAAGGTCTGGGTGCATGATACTTCAGGTAGCAAGCTAGACGGCCGCTCTCGGATTGGCCGTTGGGTGGGATTCGACGTGGTTAGTAACGGACACAGGATCTACTGGCCGGATAAACAAACCGTAGGTGTTGAGCACAGCGTCAAATTTGACGATGATTGGGTAATGGTCCCCCGAACCCTCATGCTTGAGGGGGAGCCTGTAAGTAGCAAGCTTGAAGGTTCGGCACCTCATGCACTTGCCCCAATCACCCCAATTCCCAACCCGAAACCTCTTACACCAGCCCTACCAGCTCAAGATCACCTCGAAGCAGATTTCGAACCCGCTCCGGTACTACCCACACCTCATTCCCAACGCATCCGGAAGGAATCTGACTACGTCAAACACCTTCACAATGGTGAAGGCACCACTGGCACACGAAAGACTATGGTACCTAAGGGACTTCAGTTAGTGAAGGAAACAGGGGGAGTAGAGAGGAGAGAGGAAGGTGACGAAGCTGTGGGTGAAAAGGGAGAAAAGGGGGACTGGGAGGAAACGGCTGTGTCCGTTGATGAATGGGAAATAGTTGAAGAAGACTGGGAAGGGGCTATGTCAGCGGTGATGGCCAAAGCAGAAGCAATAGAACCTACCTTCAAAGAGGTGAAACACCGGACTGATTGGCCCAAATGGCAGGCAGCAATCCAGGTTGAACTATCAACCCTGGAGACGGCAGGTACCTGGAATGTTGTCGAGTGCCCTGTGAACACAAATGTAGTTGATAGTAAGTGGGTTTTTTGTATCAAGAAAAACTCAGCTGGGGAAATAGAGAAATACAAGGCACATCTTGTTGCACGTGGTTTCACCCAGATTCACGGTATCGACTACTATGAAACCTTCGCTCCCGTGGTGAAGCTCGTGTCCGTTCGCACGATCCTGGCCATCGCAGCCCGGAACAATTGGGAGATCAATGTGTTTGACTTTCATGGTGCTTACTTGAACGGCGAGCTGGCTGAGGGAGAAGATGTGTTCATGGAACAGCATCCGGAATATGAAACTGCCGATTGCGGCACTTGTATTAAAGCTGAAAAAGGTCTTATATGGATTATAGCAAGGAGGACAAAAATGGTACAACACCTTGTGCCGGACTCTCGCAGAACCGGAATGAGAAGGGCCGAAGCTGATTTTGGTGTGTTCTACGCACATACCAGAGGGGATATTATCCTGCTCGCAATTCATGTTGACGATTGTGTGCTAACTGGCAATAATATTGCGACACTCATCGAGTTCAAGCAGAAAGTCAGCACCATCTATAAACTGACTGACCTAGGGCCTATTAGTTGGCTCCTCGGCATCAAAGTCACCCGCAATCGTGAATCATGTACCCTCAGCTTATCCCAGACCTCCTATATCGAATCCATTGTATGCCGCTTCAATTTCAACAATCTGAAGCCGATCTTGACTCCTCTCGACCCTACAATGCAATTCACGAAGAGTCAGTGCCCCCAGACTATAACTGATATTGTGTGCATGAAGAACATACCTTATTGTGAAGGTGTGGGTTCACTCATGTATGCCTCTGTTGGCACACACCCGGATATCACATTCGCTGTGTCTACTCTAGCCCAGTTCTCGGAGAACCCTGGCCAAGTCCATTGGGATGTGGTCAAACAAGTTTTTTGTTACTTGAATGGAACAAAAGAGTTAGCACTGACTTATGGGGGAGAAGGCAAAGAACACGGCCTGCAAGGTTTTTCAGATGCAGATGGCGCCTCCCAGGAGCACTGTCATGCAATCACAGGCTTCACATTCCTTATCAATGGAAGCACAGTATCGTGGAGCTCTAAGAAACAAGAGTTGGTCACCTTATCAACAACAGAAGCGGAATACATCGCATCCAGCCAAGCATCACATGAGGCTGTGTGGCTGCACAGATTTGTCGGAGAGGTCTTCCGCCCGCTCACGGAGCCCACTCCACTCTATTGCGACAATCAATCCGCCATTGCTTTAGCTCAGAACGATAACTACCATGTGCACACCAAGCACATCGACATCCGATACCATTTCATTCACTATGTAATCAAGCAAGGTCATATTAAACTTATCTACTGCCCTACTGATGAAATGACTGCGGACACCCTCACCAAAACCCTGCCCAGCATCAAGGCCAAGCACTTCGTGTCCGTGCTCGGACTCTCGTTTTGAAGGGGGAGTGTTGGATCCGGGTCAAAACGAGGCATGTAGTTATTCTTTATTGTTCTCTTTTGTAGGTACCACCATCTATCCAGCGACTGAGGTCGCCTGCTTATGTTCCATCCCTTTTTTTGTATTCACACGGATCTCATCCGTGCACCTGCCTTTATATTCTGTTAGTGTAAACCGTACACCTCAGTTGCTGATACACATACTGAGGTGAGTATCCCTATTTACTGTAATTGTATTACATCTGATGACTTCATAGAGTATCTTAAACTAATAGGTAGCTACTACAAAATATAGTCGCTGATACGTGTACTGAGAGTATCCTAAACTAATAACCTGCCCTCTATACTGTACTAAATCAACCAATTCACCTGTCACATGTCATGCAGGGGTCTCTGGTGGCAGCAAAATGTCATGCTTGTCACACCACTTTTGAAGAAGTGTTGAAATGAACTTTCAGTCACACAATTTGGCCTAGGCTTATAGCACTTAATTTTGGCAGGCATGCAAAGCATGCCTGGTGAATTTTGCCTGTTGTCACACATCACACACACTTGTAGGTGAATTGGTAAATTCATCTTTTGCATCACACATCACATGGGGTGGTCAATTGATTGATTCAGTACAGTATAATAAATGTTACAGGCAGCATAAGGCTGCCCACTCTCTACTACATGAGACAGCAGGGTGTTGGTGGTGGGGGTAGATGGTGGTGTGGTGACAGTGAGATGGGTGGTGCAGTGTGGTGAGACGGCGGTGGTGCACATGCATACTCCTCTTTACCTGGAGTTGCATCCTTCACGTCTCCCGGCCTCCCCCTTGTCCTGGTCCTCGTTGCCTGGTCCGTCTGTTACATCCTCGTCACCCCCCCTCCTCATCACCTGGCCCTGGACTCGAGTCCACTCACCCCGCCGCCCATGTCCTCGTCGCTGTCACTCGGGCCTTCGCCGAGCCCACATGCTCACCGTTCACCGCCGTGGGCATCATGTTTTGTATGCAAGCAGAGGGGTCTGTGGGTGCGCAGATAGCATAAGATATATATATATATATATGTCTCACCTTTTTTCATCTGCCACACGGCGGATCTGTTTGCATTCTGTATGCAGACAGAGATGTCTGGGGGTGTGCGGACTGCATGAGAAATATCATTTTTTTTGAAGGCTGTACTCACTTTTTTTGTCCGGGTGCTCATCCGTCATTGCTGTGGGCCTCGTGCTCCGGATCTGTTCACATTCTGTATATAAACAGAAGGGTCTGGGCATGCACGGACTGCATGAGATTTTTTTTTTTTCAAAGTTGATGCTCACTGTTGTTTTTTTCGGCGTCCTCGTTGTCGTCACTCGGGTCCTGCATGCTTATCCTGCACTGCCGTGGGCCTTGTGTTCCACTGTTTGTGTTCCGCTGTTTGTGTTCTGTATGTAAACAAAGGGTCTGTGGGTGCGCAGATGCATGAGAAAATATATTACTCACTTTTTTTTTTGGTGTCCTCCTTGTCGTCACTCGGGTCCCACGTGCCCACCCTTCACCGCTGTTCATGTTCTGTATGTAAACAGAAGGCTCTGGGGGTGCAGACAGGATGAGAATACATATATATATGTATTACTCACCTTTTTTTGTCTTCCTCGTCGTCACTCGGGTCCTGCGCACTAATCCATCACTGCCGTGGGCCTTGTGTTCCGTATGTAAATAAAGGGTCTGTGGGTGCGCGGATTGCATGAGAAAATATATACATAATATATTACTTACTTTTTTTGTCGTCCTGCCTATCGTCACCAGGTCCTGTGTGCTGACCAGTTACTGCCATGGGCCTTGGGTTCGGATTCATTCGTGTTCTGTATGTAAACAGAAGGGTGTGTGGACAGCATGAGAATACATATGAACTTGTAATACTCACCTCTTTTTCATCTGCCGCACTGCAGCCACATTTGTGCGGTTATCTGGTAGTTAGTAGGGACAGTTAAAAAATATGACACAATTTCCACTCACCAGGCTGTTGGTGTTGCACGTAGTTGAGCGGGTGGGGAGGGGTTGAGTTGTTGAACGAGGAGAAGATGTCACAGTCACTCTGCAGTGACTGAGAATAAGTCATGTGACCTTTTCAACAAAGAACACATACCGTGTTTCTGCACCAAATCACGTCCCAATCGCCTTGCTTGAGTGACGAAAAATATAGTGCATAATATTTTAAATATATCAGTATTTTTTATGTATTTTCATGACACCTTACCGTGGCGCAAATGTGTAGTAGTAAATTCAAGTAATTAAATATTGTGCCTATTTGGGTTTGGAAGTCTACTTGTCTTGGGATGTCTTAAATAGTGTGACAACAGTTTAAACTGAGTTTAAAACCAAGTTTGAAACAAGTTTGAAGTCTTGTTGTTAGTGTATTGTGTTATTTTTTTCATATTACAGGCTAGTTAGATCTTTCAAGAAGAATATTTTTTTGGCAGTTTGGTTTGGTTTAAACTGAGTTTGAGATGGTTTGGGAATTTCCAAAATGGCCAAACCAGAAACCAAACCATTTGGTTTTTTCCAGATTTTCCCAAACCTAAACCAAACTGCGCAGTTTGGTTTCAGTTTAAACCGAGTTTGAAACAGTTTGGAACCAAACTTCCCCAACACTACTTTGTACATAATAAAACTAATGGTGCTGCCTCACGTGTGATGCAAGGCGGCAGGTGGGTGTGGTGACAAGGCAGCTGGCTGGTGTGAGGGACAAGGTGGTGGTACTGGTTCCATGCAAGAGGGCATAAAGGCGGGTCGGACAGCGGGTGCTGGTGGGCAACAAAACTGTCTCACTTCATGTGAGACGGCAGGCAGTGGGGGTGAGCAACGAAGCTGCTGTCTTTGCATTTGTGAGCGAGACGGTGGTTGGCGGTGAATGACAAGCCGCCGTCTCGCATTAGCGAGCGAGATGGCGTGGGGTGGTGAATGATAAAGCTGTCGTCTCACTTTTGGGGTGAGACAGTGGGTGTTTGTGGCCCCATAACAAAAACAAAGCAGCCGTCTCACTTTTCATACGAGACAGCAGGGTTGGTGACTGGCAAAGCCGCCGTCTCGTGTTTGCAAGCAAGACGGCGGGAGTTGGTGGGTGACAAAAGCTGTTAGTTAGCATACAAACAAAATCAATCAATATTTTACTTACCTTTGCGCAGCTGGGGTGGGTGCACCACCCTCAGCTGCCATCAGCACTCTGTTGCCTGCTCCCCGAGCCTGAGCAGTGTTCACAGTGGCCTGGGTGATTGATCCGAGCCATTTTGGAACGGCCGGACGTGGTGGTGGTGAACGAGTGTGGCCGGCATGCCACATCATTGTTTGGTGTCATTTTGGAACGGCCAGACGTGGTGGTGGTAAACGAGCGTGGCCGGCATGCCACATCATCGTTTGGTGTTGTTTTTGTTACCAAGACAGGGGTGGGCAGCCGCATGGCATTTGCATATGGAAGGAGCACTTGTAAACAGATTATTATATGTAATAATAAATGTTCTCACCTTGCTGCTAGTCACCGTTGTGGTGTTGTGGTTGCTGCAAGGTTGTTGACATGTTTGGCGACTTTTGAAAAAAAAAAGCTACAAGTCAAAAATATTTACATAAATAGTCCTTGTGTACAGACAAAAAAAAAGCCCTCTGGCACAGTGGATAAGTTGCACGGTAAAGTGATCATGTGATTTACTGTGCGAGTTCGAATCCTGACTTCACCACAATTGTTCAGCTTATTAAAATAAACATGTGCTAATTAATAAAATAATAATATTGTGACTCCTAATAATACTCAGTTAATGATAAGTGAAATCTGTAAGCCCCGGAAATATAAGACAGTTGAAGTTAGTAAAGTAAAGCAAAGTGACTTGTGTTAATAGTAGATACATTCTTTTAACAAGTCTACCACATAACTACAAAGTAACTACAGAGCAACTACAGAGTCACAGTGGGAGACTACAGGGAACTACAGGAGTCCCAGTGATGACTACAGGGAACTATGGGAGTCCCAGTGGTGACTACAGGGACTACTGACCACCGGACTTTCATACAGGACTACCAGAAATACAGAGGCTACATAGTGCTGTGTAGAAAAGTTATTTTTTCCTGATGTGTAGCAGACATGTTACGATTTATGAGGCGTACAAGAAAATTAAAGTAAAAGTTATGCATGAGGGAATCTACAAGATTGTGCAAAAACAGACATGGATCTTTGTACAAGACCAATACAACTAGCATTGAAGGAGTTTGTGAGGAAAGTGGGAGGATTAAGTCAATACAATGCCAATAAGCAAGGAAAGCCTGCAACAATGTAAGGAATCTATGATTCCTTGTTTCACTTTCTTTTATTTCCATTTATCTTATTATCATTATTTACCACGGACATGTGTGCCACAATGTACACATGTACAAACAAACCTTATTACACTGTCTGCATCGCACACTCCTTATACACATAACTACCACAACCTCATAAAAACAGCATATACATTCATCACCCAAATACATTGATTTGGATCTGTGAATAGTGCACTGTGAGTCTTAAGTTGTTATCTATCCTTTCCATACTTGTTATAGGGCCTTAAGAAGCCCTATAGACAACCATCTACCTTGAGCCTGGACGATCTCCGGCATAGTGATGCCGAAGTTCAGTTTGAACCTAAGCTGAACCCGGTTCGGACCTGAACCGGACTGGAAGTTCAGTTCAGGTTTGGGGTAAAGCCTGAACTGGACCGGAAGTTCAGTTTGGGGTTCGGGCAATCCCAGGTTACCTGAACCTGGTCCAAACCCAATTCGAACCTGAACCTGAAGCCAATTTTGGGTGACTTTTTTGGACCTAAAAATGATTCTTGACCCCACAATCTTTGGGGTCAATAAGGACTGTATATTGATATACTTTTGCCACTATGAGTGTCACCACTAGTGAGTGATATTTGATATGTCTGAATTTTGAGTCTAGTACTAAAGTTGCTATAACTTGGTCAGAACTTGTTGTGACAACAAACTGACAAAATAGTACAGGTTCAGGGCTGAACCCGGTTTGAACCCTGAACCGGACCGTTCTGAATGGTTCAGAAGTGGTTCGGTCCAGGTTCGGCCTCTAGACTGAACCAAACCAACAGGCCGGTTCAGGGTTCGGCCAAAAGGGCCCGAACTGGACCTGAACTGAACTTCGACATCACTACTCCGGCACAATGCCACGGAGTAGCAGTTCAGTTGCTCTGCCTATCCTGTAGCAGTGACCCAGCAGGGAGTCGAGGCCAGTGTCTGCTCATATCTGATTGCAACACCACATGAAGAAATATTTTGTCATTGGTGACCAGCTGCTGGCGGTTTCGAATGCAAAGAGGGGTGTGTCGCTGGGAACTGCTGTGTTTGCTTGTATATAAACTTGTATAGGGCTGTTAAGGCCCTATAGCAAGTTGGATTGATTTAATAAAGACTGTATGCTCACGTTGCACTATTCACAGGTCCAAATCGTGTGTATTTGAATATGAATGTATGTGCTGTTTTTATGAGGTTGTAGTAGTTATGTAGATAAAGAGTGTGTGATGCAGACAGTGTGATATGGCTTGTTTGTACATGTGTACATTGTGGTGCATGTCCACAGTAAATAATGATAATAATAATAAACAAGAAATTAAAGAAAGTGGTAACAAGGAATCTTCAATTCCTTACACTCTTCCCCCCTTTAAGAGGAAGTATTGATGCTAAATTAGCATGGGCCCATGAGGGTGTTGGGATCAACAACCCGTTCTGGTGGTTTGGGTGTAGACTCGATGCGCCTAGTGTGAGGCTCTAGCAGGTTATCGTTGGCCGAGTCTTGATCGCCTTCTTCGGCATATATCATGTAAGCATTATCGAGTATCTCATCGATGGGTTTATTGCCTTGGAAGGCAGAGAGCACATTCAGTTCTTCAGCTGATGCAGCAGCACATATGTACTTTGCTGTCATAGGCTTAACACTGCATTTAGGCTGTTTGCCATGGTGTTTGATAGACTCAGTGTGCCATTTCTCGACACAAGCCGGAGGAGGTGCCAGCATAGAGGCCAGCGATACCATGGAGCCAGTAGCAGATGCTGTGGTGGCAGAGTTAACAGTGGTGCGATCCACTGGTAGTGAACTGCACAGGTAACCCCAGGTACTTTCAGCTGTACCCAGACCTGCACTGGCATGTACCCATCATGGCGGGTACAGGTAAAAGCCTGGGTACAAGATTTTGTACCCTGGGGTCACCTGTGTACCCGTACCTGTCGCAGGTGACCTGCAGGTCTCTCACTTATATGACTACTCGCTAGTACATGTATTATATAGTATATTAAATATAATATGTTTGGCGGGCAGCATAGGGCTGCCCACCCTCTGTTGTGTATGGTACATGTTAGGGGTGGCTGCAAACAAATGTGTCGACTTGCATTTGCATGGCTCTCCTATGGCTTCACCGGTGGTATCAAGCATAGATCCGCCATTGAGTGTGGGGTCATAATAATCCACGTCCTGTTTTGCAAGGGGAGATGCAAGAACAGTGACATGTTGTGTCGGGTGGTGGTGAGTGGGTGCCAGTGACGAACATGTCGGGGATGATGTGTCCTGTGGTGGTGATGCGAGGGAGATGAGGTCGGTGACAGATGCATCAGGGATGATGTGTCCAGTGGTGGTGATGCAAGGGAGATGGTAGTGACGTGTCACCTCTCTGTCTCGTGTTTGGATGCGAGGTGATGGAGTTAGCATATATGGTCCATAGATAGAAGGGAAACACGTACCTTTATGAGCTGGGGGTGGAGGCACCACCCCCAGCTGTTGGCCTGTCCCTCTCCGATTTCAGTTGTCATTCTGTGGGCAAATAATCTTAATAAGATGTTCAAAGTATTATTGACTTACTTTGAGTTGGTTAGTGGTGGTGAGTTGAAGGGAATAAATGAATGCAAATGTCTGTTTACAGTGTCACATCACACCGGGACTGAATTTGGCAGGTACAAATTTGAGTGACAGGTACAGGCACCGGGTACAGGTACATGTTTGGGTAACAATTCTGCTACCCTTACCCGTACCTGGCCAAAATACCTGCATAGTACCTGCAGGTATTCCTGTACCCCTGCAATACACTATCCACTGGTGAAGGGGGTTGGCCAGCATCGGTACACACAAGGATGGTATGTTTTGCATAACCACAGAACATGGTCTCATAGACTGTGGAGTCTAGCCCACACTGGTAGTAGTGTGTGGCAATGACAGATTTGTTGAAGGGTTTGTTGTCAGGGAAGTGACAAGCCTCCCAGAACTTGGGAATGGTATTAGGGGCTACCAAACCCAGGTACTGGCCATTGCCAAGTATTTTGAGAGCTTTAAGCTCAAATGCCCTGCGAGCACAGCCAGTAGGCACACCATCCCAAAGGAATTGCCATACTGCTAGGTCATCCGATCAGTATCAGTTTTTGTCATTGCAATAGATAGCTTTGGGCACATCATTGCGATTGATGACCAGCTTGGCTACTGGGTATTGGGCTTGTTGGCCTGCAGGTGGTAACACTTTGCCTTGTAATGCCAGTACTATTATTGCTCTTTGAGTGAGTGACCGTTGATCAAACAGAATTTTGTATGCCTCTTCGGCAAGGGCCCTAAATGAAGGGTGAGAAGGGCCTATAGCTGGAGGTTCGGACAAGGAGCCTTTCTTCATGGGGAAGAATTCCGGCCCTTTGATGTTTCTCCATAAAGAGTCAGGGTATAACAACAGGTGACTGCTGGCTCCTAAGGCTACAGGGATGCCGTCTCGGAATATCCGTGTAGGCATGGGGGGTCCAATGACCGAAGATGGCTTCACCTTGGCCTTGAATGAGGCAATTTTGCCGCTAGGCAATGACTTTATCTCCCGAATGGGGCCAGCCGGTTTCGGAGGAACTATGAACCTGGCAAGGTTTGCAGTCTGGGCATATGAGGGCCCAGCCATAGGCTGCATGGGGATGGACAGCAGGCCTGGTTGGGCCTGGTCTAAAGAACGAGAGATGGCATCTAAAGGAATCTGAAGTCGGACTCGACTAGTGTTAACTGAGTATATGTGTGAGATACTACTGTTTATACTTAGAGAAGCAAGAGTAACTACTCAGAACAGTACTACTCATAGCTTACATAAGTGGCACATGATTCTAGATGGGCATATCTGTAGGTATTTCTGTCAGATCCTTGTACTGTAGGGACAATTCTTGATCAATTGTCATACCCTCATAGGGTTCATTGTCCATGCAAGGATAAGTCACAGACAGAGTGGGGATATCGGACTGGGTGTAGTCCCTGGATTTACCCTTGGTCGGGGTTAGTGAAGGACACAGGTAACCCGTGGGTATTTCACGGGTATTTCAGTAATCAGACCCTAGAACATTTTTGCATGATCACAATGCACCAAAAATTATCTGAAACTGTCAAGAAATGGCTGAGATATGGTCATAACAAGTTTTAGCATCTAATCTTCAGAACTGATGGTACACCAGCAGTAGCTCAAATCATCGAGAACAATGATAAAGAAGACCCAACATTGGGTAATTTGCTTGAAGGCAAACAGTATGATCCCGAGTTATACTCGGAAGAGGACATGGAAGTCCACGAGATCGATCCTGACCAGTTAAATGGTCATGAACATGTTGAAAACATGTAAAATTATACGGGCAATAGCTCAGATGGATATAGTCCAAATAACATGGGCTATCAACCCAACGAAGAGGAACAACACGTATCCTCATACACATCAGTGGTAATACCACTTGAACCTCAGTATGAGGCACACACACACGCAGCAACTACGTTGTCTGATGCACCGCTCATGGTGTATAGGACGTGAGCATCATGCAAATCGTTCCCTGGCAAACAGCCAGAAAGAAGCTTTGAGAAACCGCTCTCACTCAGCGGATATATTTATATCAATGGATATAAAGCACATGTCCTGATAGACACCGGCTGTACCACTGACATGGTATCCCCGGACTATCTAGCCACTATGGGTGAAATACCCTTCGAACTGGAAAACCCAGTAGGGCTGCAAATGGCAACCCGAGGCAGTCACTCTCGAATTAACTACGGCTATAGAGCCAAGCTAGAAATAGGCAACTTCAATGCCGAACACTATGTAGACATAGCGAACCTAGACTAGTATGATATCATACTGGGATCAGGATTTATGCACAAGCATAAGGTCATACTCGACTTCAGAGAAGAAAAACGCACCACATTTATAATAAATGGCGAACGCCATGTCGAGCATACAGGCAACTTTGGTTTCCCAAAAGGGGGGAAGAAGCTAATACAGCTATATAAACCACCAATGGTGGGCATGAAAGTCGAAGCCAATACGGCTTCTACAATAAAAAGAACCGTCAACACGGTCATAACCCAAAAGGTTATAGAAAATAATATTGCCGGCAAAAGCAAAGAGAGAGAAATGGTTGTAAACAAACTGCAGACTAACTTGGCAATGCCAATAAAAAAGGCTAAACCGCCTACAGCTACACCGGCAAAACTTCACTGCAATGCAGTAGCAGGATTCAGCAAGGATCCAAAGCTGAAGTGACTTGAAGATCACAATAAACCTACCGGCAGACAGCCGTTAATAGACACGAAAACTCGTGCAAAACTAATCCAAGATTGGACAGAGTGTATAAAAGACCTAACAATCCCAGTACCTCTAGAAATGCCTCCCATACGGGAAATATTGCATGAAATAAATTTCATTGACAAAAGCTATAAGCCTTCCTACCACATGCCGAGATGTCTGGATGTACTCTGTCCTGAGCTAGTCGAGAAAGTAGCCTGGTATCAAAAGGCTGGATGGTGGAAGCAAACCACTACAGATAGTGTAGCACCACTATTATGTGTCTATAAGAAAGACCAACGGTTAAGAACCGTAGTAGATGTGTGCAAGTGCAATGAAAACACAATAAAGGATGTTACTCCTTTCCCAGATCAAGACAGCATCCATCATGATGTGGCTTGCGGTATATACCATACTAAACTGGATATGTCCAATGCATACGAGCAAGCACACATCAGAGAATCAGATGTGCCCAAAACGGCATTCTCTACCATATTTGGTACCTTCGTGAGCTATGTGGTTCAACAGGGTGATTGCAACACGCCCTCTACATTTCAATGTTTAATGATGTTTATATTCCATGAATATATAGGACGATTTGTCCATGTATATCTTGATGATATATTCATATTCTCTAATAGCCTAGAGGATCATGAAAAGCAACTACAGCTCGTCTTTGACAAGCTGCATGAAAGTCACTTATTTCTAAGTGCTAAAAAAGTGGACTTATACTCCAGGAGAATGGACTGTTTAGGCCATATAATCACCGATGAAGGCATTTTGCCCGATGAGGACAAGTTCAAATGCATTTGCAAATGGCAAAGGCCAAGAGACTATAACAATGTACAGTGTTTCTTAGGACTGGTGCAATACCTAGCCCAATTTATGCCAGATATATCTGCATATACGAGCCCCCTATCGGGCATGACCCATAATCATTGGCCCTTCATGTGGGCTCCATTACACAAAAAGTGTTTCGAAATGATTAAAATCATTGCTTGTAATACACCAATATTAAAACCGGTGGATATGTAAAAGCCTGACCCTATCTGGGTCGTATGCAATGCCTCTGCAAGGGGCATTGGAGCATTTTACGGCCAAGGACCGGAATGGCGCAAAGTGCATCCAGCTGGATTCTTATGCAAGAAATTTACACCAGCTCAGTGTAATTATCATATGTGGGAACACGAATTAAAGCCATATTAGAGGCTTTAGTCAAATGAGAAGACAAGCTCATTGGATGACAATTTATTGTGGTGACCGACCATAAGGCATTAACCTTCTTCAAATCGAAGATACACATGCCCTACACAAGTTTATACTGTGCGAGACACAAAGCACTTCAGATATTCAAAGTTGGATCAAACCAATCAGAAAACCTCAGGCTTTCTAATAAATGGAAAATCATTGATATCCTGAATTATCCATTTCCCTTCACATTTCTCTGCAGTAGTATATACAGTTACTAGTCCCACATGTTGTCTCTGTCGCAACAGAGACAACAAGCTTCGTCCGAACTCCGGACTACAGTCCAGCCACCTCTGACAGCTCCGGTATCACTCCACCTCCAACAGCTCCAGTGTCACTCGACCTCTGACTGCTCCGGTTTTATGTGGAGTGTAATACAAACTCGGGGTAAAGTCAAGTAAAGGCTACTCTGAGTTTTTGTTATCTTTGTACTTGAAGCCGGAGTTGTCGGAGCTGTTTTAGTGTAGTCCGGAGTTGGGTTCCTCCGAACTCCAAACTACACTTCACTAGCTCCGACAACTCCAGTGTTGTAGTAACACAAAGGCCAAGCAACTCCAGCCAACTCCAACAAGTCTGGTTGTATGTTGCAACACAAACTCGGAGTAACCTTGCTTTTGTTGTGATACTACCAAATTGCATCTGGAGATGTCAGAAGTGGCTGCAGTGTAGCCCGGAGGTTACTGCGGCTCCGAGTCTGCCCAAGTGTTACTAGAAGTAAGAAAAACTCGGACTTGGGATTACTTCACTTTTTTTGACTACTAATTGTAACTACAAAAAAAGTATCACAAACTCAGACTATGAGTGAGCATTACTTATTTGTTATACACATTTGTAATACAAGAATGTAACACAAACTGGCACTAGTAAAAGCTTCACTTTGTTGCTGCAAAGTTTCTTCTATACCCTAGGAAATCCAATTATTTGGGTGACACAGTGTTCCAATTTGCATGAGGCATGAAAAGAGGTGTCCACTATATCGCGACTGCATATTTTGGCTCTCCCAAGTGTATATAAAGGTGAAAGTAAGAAAAACTCGGACTTGGAGTTACTGGACTTCTTTTTGACTAATGGTTACTACAAAAAAAGTAACACAAACTCAGACTATGAGTTTGCATTACTTCTCTGTTATACACATTTGTAATATAAAAAATGTAACACAAACTGGCACTAGTGGAAGCTTCACTTTGTTGCTGCAAAGTTTCTTCTATACCCTAGGAAATCCAATTATTTGGGTGCCAGAGTGTTCCAATGTGCACGAGGTGTGAAAATAGGTGTCCACTATATCACATCTGGTTGTTTTGGCTATACCGACTGCATATGAGAGTTGTAACCTTTACAAACAGATGTAGGGATACCTTTACAGTGTTTCCTTCAGTACAGATATTTAGCTGCTGTTACTTTTTTGTAGTAAATCATTGGAGTAACAAAAAAAGTGAAGTAACTACTAGTCCGACTCTTTGTTGCTTTTTTGTAGTAAAAATGGGTAACAAAAACGTGAAGCTACTACTAGTGTGACTTTGTGTTACTTTTTGTGTATTAACATTTGAAGCAACACAAAAGTGAAGCTAATACTATTCCGAGTTTTTGTTACTTTTTTGTAGTCAGTTTGTGAAGTAACAAAAAAGTGAAGCAAATACTAGTCCCACTTCTTGTTACTTGTTTGTAGTGAAGGGTGGTAGTAATAAAAAAATGAAGCAACTACTAGTCAGAATTTTTGTTACTTTTTTTCTAGTAACAAAAAAGTGAAGTAACTACTAGTCCGAGTTTTTGTTACTTTTTGTAGTTGACTACAAAAAGTGAAGTATCAATGTGCTTACTAATAAAAGTGAAGCTAGTCCGACTTTTTGTTACTTTGTAGCTGACTACAAAAAGTGAAGTCAATTTGCTTAGTAATAAAAGTAAAGTGAATACTAGTCCGAGTTTTTGTTACTTTGATTACAAAAAGTGAAGTATCAATTTGCTTAGTAATACTTGGGGTAGTGGGCCGCTGCTGAGCACGGCATATACAAGTCCTTGTTCATGAAAATTTGCTCACCACCTATCTATCAATCATTATTTGAAATTATTAAAATTAGTACTTTACTATTGACTGTTGTAAGCTGGAAAATTATGGGATAGTTTAAGTAGATTGAACCTTTATTTGATTCCAAATATCACTATATCACATGATTAGTTACACAATGGCACACACCATATAAGGCAATAACATGAATTGATTATTACTGGAATCCAAATTCCAAGAAGATTTTATATATACTTGACACACAGATATTGAATTCCATAAGACCAAATTTGCCATGTGAAATCTTGAAGTTTTGACAATTCAAACAATAACAAATAGAGCAAATTGTCTTACATAGTTAGTATGATCACATCATCAACATGTAACATTGCTATATGTGAAATCTCCTCAGAATTTGGGTTCAGATGATAATAAATTGATGTTATTGCTATAATAGTGTGTGACATCATGTGACTAATGATGTGATATGGTCATATTTGAAATCTGCTTGAAATTTGGATTCATATCATAATACATTTGTGTTATTGCCTTATATGGTTAGACTCATCACATGATTGATCATGTGATAGCGTAGCCACTGAAATATAGTACAACTTTCCCTCTTCAACCATGTCAATCCAAGAAGTATTTGATCTGATATCACTGTTACAAACACTGTCACTTTTTTGTTACTTACAACTTACTACAAAAAAGTAACACAAAGTCGGACTAGTAGTTACTTCACCTTTTTTTGTTACTACACCTTTTTACTACAAAAAAGTAACAACAAGTCGGACTAGTAATAGCTTCACTTTTTTGTTACTCACATCTTTACTACAAAAAAGTAACAAAAAGTTGAACTAGTGGTAGCTTCACTTTTTGGTTACTTCGAAAAACCTACTACAAAAAAAGTAACAAAAAGTCGGACTAATAGTGGCTTCAATTTTTGGTTACTTCACAAAAAAATTACAAAAAAGTAACAAAAAGTCGGACTAGTAGTGGCTTCACTTTTTGGTTACTACAAAAAAAAAGTAACAAAAAAGTAACAAAAAGTTACGAGTCCTTAGTTTACTAAAGACTCGTTCTTATCAAAGGGGGTTTCGGCCAAAATTTTCATTCATTCATTCATTCATTCATTCATTGTTTGCACCGTGGGAAAGTTTGGCATTGTGGCAACACTGAAATTGTATGTAAATCATTAATAGCTTTACAACCACTGCATATATTTCTATAATTTGTTTTTTGCATGTTGTATACATTGTTACCTGTCCATAAATATTTTTTTTATAAATTTAAATAAGTGTTGGTGCTGTCAACGATGAATCCGTGTTGTGCAGACGTTTCAATGTCCGCAGTCACGTGACCGCTGTTGAACACGCAGCGTTAAGTCCAACCTGTAAGTCTTCATATCAGTCCAACCACGAACGCAGGGATGGAAATCGGGGGCAGAGATGCGCGGTTTGGTAAATGTAAAGTAAGTCATCACACAATTCGCCCATCCAGCCCCCATCTACGTCCTACCTCATCCCTGGCTCTTCAAACGAGCCCGGGTCATTCGATTTCGCCCATCCAGCCCCCATCTATGTCCTACCCCATCCCCATCTACATCCTACCTCGTTTGTGTTCGCCCATCCAGCCCCATCTACGCCCTACCTCATCCCTGGCTCTTCAAACGAGCGTGGGTCATTCGATTTCACCCATCCAGCCTCCATCTATGTCACCCCATCTACATCTACATCCTACCTCATCCCCGGCTCTTCAAACGAGCGCGGGTCGTTCATTTTCGTTCATCCAGCCCCCCATCTACGTCCTACCTCATTCCCGGCTCGTTGGCATCCAGCAGCTGGCCATCTCAACATCACCCACCCCTACAGTCTTAGTTTAGGTAGTTTGAATGTAGTCAATTTGCAGTTTAATACAAGTTTAATCAGTTTTGTCTACCGTGGATGCTGTGTGCACGCAACAAGGTGCTATTAACTTGCATGTCAGTCTAACATGTCTACACTCGTCCTTGCCTTTCCCTCCTTTGGTCTGTCCTCGTATCGTACCCTTCTTTTGAGTGTGAGTGGTTTAAGCCTGACTTCGTTAAGTGAAATGGTGCAATGTTTTGCAGCGTCCTGTTGAAACAGACCTCAGTTAATTTCTCTTCAGAGTCTTAAGATTTCTTTTACCTGGGTAAATGAACTGTCCAGTAATGCAATCGATCGGAGAACGGTAAGCAGCTTGTATCTCTGCTCTTTCAGTGGGACGGCAATGATCAACATTTGTATTTCAACAATGTCTCCCACCCTGTAATTTTGTGGTTGAGCAGTCTCATACCTGTTCGTTCAGTTAGTAAGGCATTTGAATAAGTAGGAAGTTTACCTTTTGGTTCCGTCTTCATTGGGTAGGCAAATATAGTAGTATACCTCGTTTTCTTCACTGTGAACAAAGTCTGCCTTTGCCATCTTCTCAAGTACGCCATAAGGATCTACTGATTTGCTGAACAGTATGTGCTCAGTTGCTGGTGTGTCCTTCTTTGGTGTCAGGTATCAATTTGATACGTCGAGTGTGCTGTAGTCTTTGTATGTAGCCCCTGCCCAGTCTTCGAGTTGGCCGTCAGGAAACTGGCACTGAAACCGGCCGTAGCACTCATTTAGTGACTTGAGGGCTTCTTCAAAGGTGGGAGAGCCCATGCCGGTGATCGATAGGCCCTGCTTAAAAAATCTGTAGCGTGCCGGGATCATGCTGAAGGTCATAAGTTGTCCTTCAATTTCAGTACCACGCAATCTGTCATTTGATGAAACTCACGAAGGCTTTTCTAGAATAGGCGGAAGGTCTAAGCTGCACACGATTCCGTGAACCACAAAAACCATCTCCTCAGTTGAGCCATCCATGTCTTCTTGCAGCATACACCAGGTTCGTGGCTTTTCAAGACTGTGGATTCTAACTCGACTCATCCAGGAGGATATCTAGATTATCAATAAGTTTCACATTCAAGTCCTTGTGTTGCACATACTCTAGCTAGTCGTCGGTCGTCATCTCCCCTGTTCTCGGAGGCAATTTGCTCCAATGCCTTACCTGGTGCACGTCATTGTGTGATTACTGTAATCATTCAATGGCTGTGCTCATTGATGACTCACCTGCTTCTTTGGATTTGTAGTTTTCATCCATTGAGGTTTAGAAGTATTGCATTGTCATTCCTTCTGGGTTTATAACTTACTGCCCTTTGCAGTATTGTTACCTGCGAATTCGATTGGTAGTGCTAACCGTGATGCATTGCATGCAACTGACTTGACTTGCAAGAGACAATTGTGGGTCGTTCATCTGACAGTTGCGGCTGTTGTCATAGTCACTGGCCTCTTTTCTTCCAGTTGCCTCATTCCACAAAAGCTATACATCTTCTCAAGCCAACAACTCAATGTCTTCCTGCAAAGCCAACAAACCATCCACATTTGGTTTGCCCGTCCAATATCAACAGGTCATTCTATCCATCTCCGTCACTACAACTAAATTTACTTGGTTTGTGTATATTGCCTTCTGAATTTCTATTCATTTCAAAGTCTTCTGCAGGCGCCTCATTTGACGAACGCTCTACGTCTTCTCAAGCTAGCAGCCTGTCCGCCGGTCCGTCAGTTCTCAATGTCTTCCTGCAAAACCAACAGTTCATCTCCGTGCCCCATTGCTAGTGAATTTAATGGTTTGATCCGTGAGTTTGTATCTATGCTCTGCCAAGCTAGTGCCTCATTTGACGAACGCTCTACATCTTCTCAAGCTAGCAGCCTGTCCGCCAGTCCGTCAGTTCTCAATGTCTTCCTGCAAAACCAACAGTTCATCTCCGTGTCCTATTGCTAGTGA
>QLPF01005885.1:0-17012 GCA_003314045.1 Hygrophorus pudorinus | reverse complement strand
TTTTTATATGTGAAGGTATATCTGAGGGACCGTTGTACTCTTGTGTAGCGAAAAGGCCACGTTTGGACATTGATCTTAATTTGCGTACGTGGCTTCTTGTCGAAAGGTTGTATCTCACAAACCGATCTGTCGATGTAGCGGGTGACACCTGACACAAAAAGCCTCGGCAGTTCGTCTTCGTCAATGCCGGCTGGATTAGTACACGCTAGATTTTCAGTGTTTTTTGCGTGTAATTCGAACAAGCATTGTAATGTTGTGTAAAATATTGGATCTCGACAGTGAATCGCCGGACACGCTAGAACTAGACGTACCCACGTGCACAAGCTTGCAGTCTTTGTGAACTTGAAATCGACTTTAAATTTGTTTTTCCTTGTTTGAGTCTCCCAAGTACAACGACCATGGCGACAAAACCCGACCCGCTTTTCCCATCCGCCTCCGTTGGTCGTGCAGCAGGCGCCCGTCTCTCCCAACCAAACACCTCACACGAATCCCTCTCCGCCCACCCCCTCCTCTCCTCACACCCCGCCTCTCCAGAAACGCCACCGAAATACGTTCCATACACCCCGCGCCAGCGCGCCAGCTCAAACCATGTCGTGTCCCCAGTTGCCGCGGGGCCGACAGTCCATTCGTCGCCTGTGTCTGCGAAAGGAGCCGGAGAGGTTGTGGCCGGTGGGGGCGGGGAGGGCACGGCGATCGGCAAGTTGCAAATAATGAATTTGAAGGCGGCAGCGGGGGATATCGGGCTTGGTGTGGGCAGTTTGGGGTGGGCTATGTTGGAGAAGCTGGTTGAGGAGGGTGGTGAATACGGGCAAGGGCAGGGCCACGCGCAATCGGCAGAGTGGTCCGATGTCTGGACGGCTCTTACGACTGGAAAGGTTGGCGGTGCTGTATTGATCTTTATAGTTGATGTTGGTTGATGCTCTCTGGTTTTAGGCGACGTTGTTGTTGCCTGTGGAACATGCTGCAGCGAGCCAGAAGATCACTGCCGAGTTCGTGAAGGATCACGTCGTTTACTGCGATGGGTCTTCGCGTAACAACGCGCCCGTTATCACTCTATCGGGTCTACGAGGCACTCTTATCGCGTACGTCCTTCTCGTCATCGAAAATACATCTTGACCCTCATGCATCATACAGCGAAACACTAACATTCCGCTCATCTCTCCATCCATCGTCGAAAACTTTCCAAAATCTCATGACCCCCCTAACCCGTTCATCTGTCCTATCATCACTGCCCCCACTCCCCATCCCCCCATCTTACTCCCCTCAGTCTCCTACGCTATTCGCCGTCCTATCACCCACCTCCCCCTCCGCCCAACCACCCGCCTCTCCTCATCCTCGCACACCCTACCCAACATACACGCTCAAATCGCATTCCCCCGCACTACCCCTCCCCCCAGCACAAAAACCACCCCTCCTCCCCCCACGTCCGTCAACCACAGCCACGTCCACCCCCACCCGTTCATCCGCGCCCCCATCAGTCCAAACCACCTCCTCACGCATCTCTCTCCCTTTTGCATCACTCTTCGCGAAATCGAGTCCCGCGGTGCCGATCATCGGGCCTGCGCCACCCGGCGTAAACGCAGCGGGAGGCAGCACCGTGGGCCCGAACGCGCATCCGAGTACGTTTGGTTGTTTATTTTATCTGTGCGTTGACCTGGATTTACTCACGCAGGTGTGGGCGCGGAGAGGGACCATATCGTGGACGTGTCGGCGTTCACCGTTGATCGGAAGATCGTCCGTGTGGATGTGTGTAGGGAGGTCAACAGGACGCTTCGCGAGGAGGTCCTGGCGTGTCTTCAGGCGGGCTTGCGGGAGGACGAAGAGGAGTGCGGGGTGCTCGAGATGCCGGCGTGGGTGGTGGAGCGCGTGGGGGTCTTCACGGAGGGGATGATGCCTTTCGTAGAGGCGAGGAGTAGGGGTGGGAGTGGGAATGTCGCTAATGGGAGGGGTGTGTTTGGGGTGAGAAACAGATCGGGAGTTGGCGTTGGTGGGGGAGAGTACGCGGCGAACGGGGCGCTCGAGACGCCTGAGCAGGCGAGTGAGAGGTTTCAGGACTTTTATGCGGCGTTGGAGCAGGATTTGAGGATGGATGGGGCTTTCTTCAGTCCTGAGAGTGACGAAGGCCGTGATGGAGATCTTAACGCGGAAGCCGATGGGGGAGAGAGGTACGAGGAGGGGGTGGAGCAGCGGGTCGTAGATAAACTGGAGGGTGAAGCGAGGATTCGAGATGTGGTGGAATGTGTGGAGAGGGTGATTTGCGAGTTGTTTTACGATCGGTGCGTATGTCCTGGCTACGATTCTTAATCAGGACTAAATGTCGTGAGGTAGGTTATTCTTGCAGTGCACGTCAGATGACGCCTCTCACGACGAGGCCCTCTCGAGTCGCGTCGCCGCACTCAATATGCTTGATCTGGGGCTAGAGCATTTGGATGTGGAGGTCCCGGAGGGGAGAGGCGAGGAGCTGGATGCTGTCGTTAGGGCTTGTGGCGAAAGTGAGCGTTTCTGACGTGCTCACGGTTGTGTCCTGATGATGTGCTGTGAAGCACTCTCGCAATTGGATGCGGCGTGCAGGGCTCCCGCCGACAAGGCTGCCGTTTTGGTCGTCGCTCATAAAGTTGTCGTCGGCAAGTTTCTGTTGTTATCTCATTCATTCACGCACTCACTCATTCACGTTCGCGCTGCGCCAGACGGCCTCTCAAAGCTTCCTCCCATCCGTTTCAAGTCCGAAACGGACACAGACGATCAGAAGACGGCTACGATGGGTAGGCAATTAGGCACGCCGATCGGGGCTGCGGTGGAGAATGGCCGGGACTCGTCGGTTGGTAGCGACGAGATCGATATGCCCGTAGGAGATATTGACGCCAACGACTCTCCGCTGTCGCCCGCTAACGTGCCTATCCCTGGCACCCCCGGATTGGACTCGTCGCCCACCTCATTCCTCCCGTCAACGCCCTCCGTTGCTGCAGATACGCACCTGAAATCGCCGGTCCTCATAATGTCACGGTCCCCCCCTCCAACGGAACCCACGCCCGTTTCAGGTGATATCCTCCTCCCCATGATCATATTCTCCGTAGTCAAAGCGAACCCCGCGCATCTGGTCTCACATCTGTTGTTCACGCAACGGTTCAGGAACCAGTCGGTCGGCGGCGAAGAGAGCTATTGTCTCATAAACTTGATGGCCGTTGCTGAGTTTCTGGAGAACGTCGACCTGGAGGCGCTCGGGTTGGGCGACAGCGGGAATCGGGTTATGAGGTGCGTTGTGGCCGTTTTTGTAATGCAGCTCGGATGGATGCATGGTGATGATCGTCTTTTAGCGCATCGGAGTTGACGCCGATACCTATCAACCGCAGTCCGAAGACATCTGATACGCCCTCGTTGCCCCAGGAGGGCAGCCTTCGCGGACGCATGGAACAGCAGGTCGACGCCATCGCCGGGTCAGCTAACAAAGTCATCACAGGCGTCGTGGATTCGTCGTTCGGCGTCCTCCGCCTCCTCCTTCCAAACAACCCGCCGGATGCGAAGTCTCCGCCTGCGGACACCGCGCAGGGAGCTGCGCCGTGGACCGCTGTCCGTCCTGGGTTCGGGCTGCTCAGGCGGGAAGCAGGGTTCTCGATTGCCTCCATCGCGGCGTCGCTGCCCGGGTCGAGTAGGGCGAAGAGCGCCCATGCGGCGGAGGAGGAGAGCGGACGGCCGCTGGTGGTGGTGTCGAGGCCTGGGAGCGTGCGGTCCGGGTATGGCGGGGAGGAGGACGGGGAGGAGGAGTCGGGGGAGGGGAGTGTGGACGGGTCTAGGTATGGGCGGGACGATGAGGTGGAGGGTTCGGGGGATGAGGAGGAGGATGGCGGGGACGGGGAACACGATGCGCGGAGCATTAGGAGTTTTGAGAGTATGATGAGTGGGCGGGGGCGGGAGCGGAGAGAGGGGGGCGCGAGAAAGAGTCTGACGGATCGGTTGGCGCGTGTGTCGGGGTTGGCGCGGTTGAAGTCTGAGGATGCGGCGCGAAAGGTGCGGTTTTTTCGTTTGGTTGTGTTGGTGGTGGTGATGTTGATTGGGTGGTAGGGATTGTCGCCGTCGCGCCGTTTGGCTCTCTTGCCGCCTACGTCTTTGTCGTCTGACAATCCGTCTCTGGTCAGTGTCCGACTGGCACCCCCGAGTCAGCGGTTTATGGAGTGCTCGGAGGATGATATCCGGGTTGCGGAGGTGGGAGAGCTGTTGAGGGAGTACAGACGTGTTGTAGAGGGTGTGAGGGCGATGGGGGGATTTGAGTAGGTTTTGGGGGGTGTCGTGTTCGTGTTCGTGTTAGAGTTTGGATCGCTCTGTATGTCACGGTGGAGTTCATAGCATTGATTTTTAAATTATGCACATTGTAGCGAGATAGGCAGATCTCTACCGCCTCTCTCGCTGGCGTCAACAAGGACGGATGCTGAGCGCTGAGCGCTGAACCTGCGACGTCGAAGCCAAAGGTGACAATTTCGTAGTTAGCTAGGCCGTGCGCGGCAATTGCCGTAAGTGCACACTCTTAACAACCAGCGTAGCGAGCCACGGGACTAGACAATGGGACACTTTGGGTCAGAGCGACACTGAGCGGGCCCCAGCTTGTCAAATTTCCATTTGTCTGATGCTAGGCCCGCCCGGAGAAATCACAACACCGACCGTATTTACCCTGAGGAGTCGTGAGGACGATTCGTCAGACGAGGAGATCAGCTAATCGCTGTACTAGTAGTTCTCGCGTGAGTTTATCATGATGGTCTAAAATGAAACGTTGACGTTGACTTTCACTAATGTACTACGTCGTTCAAGTTGCTTCCCGTGTGCGTATACAGTAAATGTGAGCCTCTGCAACATAGAGCCGTGTTTTGATAACGCCAGGCTTTTGCCACTCAACACGAGATTCCGCGCGGCGTTCCGTGCTATCATCGACGATACCGTGACAACGAATTGTGGCCCTTGAAGAACCTATCGAAGATTGCCGTTAACGTAGTATAATAATAAAAGCCCAAACCGAGTGTCCATTGGTCAACCGTTTGACTATCGCTTGGCCTATCCGTTTGAACGATCACATCGTGTTATCTCCAGCCCCTCACACGATGCTTTCAAATTCGACTTTTGATTGACTTCGACTCGGAAGCCATCGGAGCCCAGGAACTCCGTCAGCAACTATCGATTTCGGTCCGATATTTAACTACGATGGTGCATGATTGAGGGCGTCCAAGGCCCCCAACACTAGCTAAGCACATTTCACGATGGCCGCCAACACCACGCTGGTTCTTCCTAATCCCGACACACCGATGGCGTTCTTGTCACCGTCGGTTGCAGTTCAATTCGAGATTTCAACTTATGTGATGATTGCTGGCCTTTCGGTGCGTATATGTCTTCGAGCGTTCGTCTACCTTCTCTTGAATACATTACTCGTAGGCTTTTCTATGGGATTGGTTCATGTCTCTCCCAGAAGAGTTCAAATTCGTCCGTAGGTCTGGGCTCAGAGGACTGGATTCTGTTTATTTCTTGTCCAGGTGAGTGGCACGCAGGCCGAAATCTTGCTGATAGCTAAGATTAGCCTGTAGGTTTGGTACTCTTGCATATTGCACCGGGGCAGTCATCTTTCAAAGTAATCGGTCCAGTTCTGCAACGCTTTTGTCCAACACTGACATCTCGTGCAAGCCACGAATTTTGCGCATTGTCAGGCCTTATTATACGCCATCACGTCTTCCTATATCTTCGCGATGCCCGCCACCTCGTTATTATTTTATTTCCGAGTGCGGGCCATCTGGAACAACTCGACAATAATCAGTGTCTTCTTTGGCGTGCTTTGGCTGGGAAGCCTTGGGACGGCTTTTATACTTCCGTTTGCGGTCACGGGGGGTGTGTGCAGGGTTTCGCCCGGGACGCATATCCAACTAACTGGTTCGTCTGCAGTGCACATTGGGCCGACGCAACGTTGCATTAACACCGCCGTGCGATCATACGCCTCCACACCCGTTGTCTTCAATGCTGTCAACGACACCCTCATTTTCATCGCAATCTCCGTGCGCATCATTGAGTTCTCGTGCGCTGGTGATACATGGCGCGCACGGTTCAGGTCCTTTTTCAGAGGTCATGGGTTGCCTAAGATATCGAAGGGTCTTTTGCAGAGTGGACAGTTGTACTACTTGTGAGTTCTCATCCGATCTGGCTCGGCTCGTGAGTAAACCCATACGATACAGCGCAACAATCGGGATATCCATCACCATGTCCGCACTGGTCGTTTCTCCGAGCGTCCCGGCCATCTACCGTGCCATGTTCTCCGTCCCCAGTATTACCATCGGGAACGCTATGGCCTGCCGTGTCTTCCGAGACGTCAAGCTCGGATTCATCAAGGACGACGCCTCTGCATATAATGGGAGCAACACCGGTCCCCCCAGTCACCTGCGATTTGGAGCCGGCCATGACATTGCGCTGACAGACGCCACGTTCGATAAGTCGCGGACCAGACAAGTCAACGTGGAAATGACGCGGTCGACGATCACCGCACGATCGTCTTCAGATGGATTGTACGAGAAACCGAAGGAGTATTCAGGCATATCTCATGGGGTCTGAAGCCTGGCAGACGTTACACTAGTTTTTTTATTAGTCTTGGGCCCAGTGCTCATCACATCAGGTATGCCGAATTCGAACAGATTCAAGTTTGCGACGTCCAGTCCGTGTAAAGTATGTGGCTCAACAATACCCGTTTACTTTTCCCGGTGCCGTTGCTCCCATCAGTCTCACACCCGCCCTCATTCAATTGACTTCACAATTGCTGTTAACCTAGAGGGTGGACGACATGACAGGTTGGCAGTGCGAGGGTTTTTGGACCCAAATAGGTAACAGAAGATAGTCGGCGGATCGGAACAACTCCAATTGATCCTAAGTACATGTGAGTCCTTAATCAATTGGGACGGGAACGTTTGTGCTAATGACCATTCCCACAAGACAGGTTTCATTTCTGCCGCCTTGCGGAGCCGATATAATGAAAATGCCGAAAATCAGTGATAGAAGAGGAGTTCGGACCGTTACGCCGTTCGTGAATTCAGCCGCAGGAGGGTTTGGACGAATGACGGGTGAACGGCGGATGGCGGTGGTTATAGTAGACAATCCCCGCTCACTTTCCCCCACCTTTCTTCTCCCCATGTGTACCGTTTGCAATTGCGTCCGGCCGGCAGAAGAGCATGTCACATCAAAGGGAGGCGATGTCTCTTCTTGACCCGAAGGAACGCCTGAGGCCTGAGAGTCGGAACAAGGAGGTCGGGCCCGGGGGTACCCGGGTGACATCTGATACGAATCACAAGTTACCTGCAGTGAGTATAAGAGGCCGCTGGTGAACCTGATAAACTGACCTTCTCTGACTACTAGTATAGTCCCCGCTGGCGTGATCCTTGTTTTCGTGCTCGGTGACGTGGACTTGGGTAGCCCATATGGAGTACAGATACTACACGTCAACACTCACATCATCCCATTCATTTGTATGCGGCCTATTCTTCGGTTTTTTTTCGGCCCTCTCGGTGGTAGGGTTCTCACTTGCTATTGTCAGGATGGTGGATGGATGAGGTGAATGCCAACTGGCCGCCGGATGAATCGTGGCTCAAGTTGGTGTACGTGGGCCTACTCCTTCGTTCACTGCGTCTTCCTGCAAGACTTTCGCACCACCCGCATCCCATCCTCTCTGTTACACGCGTTCGTATTCATTCAGCACCGGCATGAAAATGATATCACCGGCTGAAGTTGCTGAACTTCCCGATAATACTTGTAGCCTGAAGTGACCGGATCTATCCGTGGACATGCGTACCTGAGGCTGATGCCGTACAAGTCGTTTATATCTCGTTTCCCAGATACAGTACTCTTGTATCGGAGGTCCTTAAGCGCTGGAATTTTCCGGTGCGTCCTCGGGGCGTGATGGCCGCAGAATCACAAGTAACTTTCAGTAAGCATAAAATCGTGTTGAACCTTTCCTTTGAGTCTTCAGCTGAGCTCTTTGACCCCCTTCACTCGTCGGTTCTGGTAATCGTCGAATTCAGTACTTCCACACCTAAAGTTCACATCCATCTTCACCGTCGCCTCCAATGGTTCCTACATCCACTTTCAAGTTCATAATTGCTGCTATCGCTCTCAGTGCCGCACCAGCACTAGCAACCCCCATCCCCAGGTACGAACTTGCTTGTGGCATCAGTGTAGTGCAGGCATACTAATTCATCTTTAAGGGGATTCAATGAGCTTCAAGCACGAGTGGGCATAAAGTTGACTCCGGACCCGGGTCCGCCCACGGGCAACCCGCATCCGCCCGCTGGGAGCCAGCAACCGCCCACTGTGAACCCCCCGCAACACCTGCCAGTGAATCCCCCCGCCGTGCACCCCAACTGGTTGCACGATGGTGATATTGGGTTGGACTTTCCGTATGCGACTCAGCCAAACAGTCCGCAGGGCCCTGGATCCACACAGTAGCCCTGCGCGCAGCGACACAGTTCTCATCTTCCTCCCCGCCGCACAGCAACCCTTCGTACAGCGTATCTCAGCCTTCCCGCATCTGTTGGCTTGGTGGTGGTGGAGGGGCATGGTAGTGGCGACCGAGGAGGGCTCTAATTGTTGGTTGTTGTCAGCGTATGGGATGAAACAACATGATTGAAAACACTTTCAGGCTCGCTGTATCGAAAGGAATGCAAAGGGGTTGAGCACCACCATATACAAGGAAGAAATTCAGAACGTTGGAACTTCTGCGAGTAGGTGACTGCTAACCCAAGTGATCCCAAGAACCAACTTACCTCTGAACCACCGACCACCACAAGCGCAGAATATATCTACCTTACGGAAAGGTGGGTCGACGACTCGCCTACCACTTCTATCCTGTTTGAATCCCGGTTTCACTGGTCAGCTTGAAAACACGCGATTTCGCCCATCCGACGTCAAAATCGAACGGCCGGTAAACGAGCTTCTATCGATCGACTTGTACGAAGTGAACTTACTTGGTGACTTCCAAGGCGATGGCCTGGCTGTGTCATACGGCTGCTGTTCCGCACGGTTGCCTTCGACCAGCGTAATACGATTGCGAGCAAAACTTATAACATCATCAAGGGGCAGCTTTCAATACCCGGACTTGTTGGTACAAGACCAAATAAGTCAAGTGGGACGATATTTACTTGGCTGAGGTGCAGAGACCATAGTCCTACGACCAAGACCCAATTTTACTATTCGGAGCACAGTACAAAGAGTGTTGTTCACTTACTCGTATACTGATGAAACGACCGTCAAGGTTGGGTGTCACGGTAAGAACACAGAGTTGTTGCAGGTGCCGCGAAAAAGTCAGGCGGATGGCAAACCTACCATCCCACTTTCGAGTACGGAAAAAAGTATCAGCCGACGTTTACACGGTTCATGGGGATTAGATGAAGCTTCTATGCTCATTCCGTACGCCTGGGATGAAGAGAGAATCAATGGGTTTAGCGAGGTCATCATGAAAGGTATTAAAAAGGACGAACTTGGACCCTCGGTGGTGAGCGAAGATATATCATTTGTGCTCGCCGGCATCTCTGTTCCCGAAAACGCCACGTACTAGTATGGCCTGAGAGCTGTAAACATGCGGTCCCAGTCATTGGGTCCCTCGTATTCATATGTATCGCACCTCGGTTCCTTTTTTTCAGTCCTCTCTCTGTGGGCATCCGCATTCGCGATTGGCCGCCAAGACTTGGATATCATAGTGGGGATGGATGCGGGTGCATGCGGACCCTAAAAGGGCTGGATCAATGGATCGAATTGGTCGTGTTGATGGTTACCTATAGTGGCCGAGATTGTGAGGATGAATACGTTCGCAATGAAAGTCAGAGACAAAAGCTTGAATCGAGGTAGAATGGACGATAGTGAAATAGCGAGAAAAGGTGAAGATAAGCGCATTGCCTCTGATTGTTTGCGCGCCACGTGTTAGGCCGCCGGGGACAGATGATGAATGACTCGATCGTAACTTCAAGTGTAAATGTAATTTTATCATGACTACCCTTGACGAGAATTTTCAACCTTGGCAGCAGTTCGGAGATGCTGCCGCTCAACCCTTAGACCCCTTATTGTGTTGACCGAAACTGGTCTAATAGATAGGTTAATGGCAGAGCCTTTTACCTATAATTCCGAATGTGGATCTGATAACAACTGATATACTTGTAGTAGAAGTGTTTGGGCGAGGCTGAGAGCGGGCGTACGGTGTAACGACAGTACGTGAGCTTGTGGTAAGTACTTGTAAGTACATGCGGAACTGTTAAACATACCTGAGAGCGGGCGTACGGTGTAACGACAGTACGTGAGCTCCCAGACAAATAAACAAAACATATTATCAACCTATTATGTAAGCGCATACTCAAGATGGAAGTCGCTTCACTTCTCGTCACTCCCACTCGAAGACATCTTGTGGTATTCGCCTATGCCTAAAGCCTTGCGAAACTTCTCGAATGCTTCGCGCGGAAGTTGCTTGGTGAATATGTCGGCAATCATGTCCTTCGTAGAGCAGTATACGAGATCGATTTCGGAGTTTTCAATGTGTTCTCGAATGAAATGATGCCGGATATCTATGTGTTTTGTGCGCGAGTGAGTAACAGTGCCTCTGGAGAGAGCTATACAGCCCTTGCTATCTCCATTGAGTGTTGTGGCTTGAACTTGGATAAAGCCAAGGTCCTCGAGAAGTACTCGGAGCCATATGGCTTCCTTCGTGGTGTTCGAGGCAGTCAGGTACTCTGCTTCGACAGTAGATAGGGCGACAGTGGGTTGTTTCTTAGATGCCCAGGAGACAGATCCACCAGCGATGTCAAAGACATAGCCGCTAATGGATCGGCGTGAATCCAGGTCCTGTGCCCAGTCTGAGTCTGCCCAACCTATGAGGTCGACGCTGTCATTTTTACCACCGAGTGTGAGGCCGAAGTGCGAGGTGCCGTTGAGATAACGCAACACTTGCTTGAAGGCCTCAAGGTGTGCCTTACCAGGACTTGCTCCAAACTGCGCGAGCACGCCCATGGCATGCTGAATATCTGGTCTAGTCTGCGTGGCATAAAGTCCTGCACCAATTCCTTCGAGGTATGAGAACCCATTTGCGATGTTCTCGTACTCGGCATGTTCCTCGGGGGTGGTGGGTGACTGATCGTGGCTGAGATGGCAGTTTACGACGAGTGGAGTGGATACCGGTGTGCTATTCTGCATGCCGAAACACATTAGAATGTTGCGGATGTAGGTGGTCTGATTTAAGGTGATGGTGCATGCGAGTCAGTCGTGAGATACCTGGATGCCGAGGATGTGACAAAGCTCGCCGAGGTCTTTGATTGGAAAGTATTCGCTGATTGACCTTTTAAATTCCTCGATGCACCTGATATCCTTGCCCGCTAAGGCAGCATCATCAACGTAAAAGAGAACGAGAAGCGTTACTTCACTGTTTTTACGCAGGACGTAGAGGCACTCGTCCACGTTGCTCTTTGTGAATCCCAGGTGCGCCATAGTTTCGTCCAACTTCTTTTTCCACTGTCTTCCTGCTTGCTTCAACCCATACAACGGCTTCCTCAACCTCAAACTCCATCCATCCTTTCCTTTTACCTTCAATCCATCCAGCGGCGCCATATAAATTTCTTCATTCAAGTCTCCTTGTAGGTAAGCGCCGATAACGTCTATTTGGTGGAGTTCCAAGTTGTTGCGTGCGGCAATGGACAGCAATGTGCGGAGGGTTGGGTACTTTGTGACGGCACTGAACATTGCCTGGAAATCCTGGCCAGGGACCTGTGAGTAGCCCTTGGCTACAATTTGGCACTTACATTGGTAGATGGTGCCTTCGCCATCTCTCTTTTCGTGACAAATGATCTTGCTTCCGATCGTTTGTCGTTCTCTCGGTATGTCTTTTATCCACTCGAAAGTCCCAGTACGCATCAACTGATCGTACTCAACGGCTAACGCATCCTCCCACTCTTTTGAGTGCGATGTCCATAAGGCATGGCAATAGGTAGGCAGATCACATGCATAGGTGACAAATGCGTGGCCGGCATTGGTATTTCTAGCGTTCGCGGCCACGTCAATATCGTCTTCGGTCGCCTGGATGCCAAAACGAACGGGCGCAACATGAGTGCACATGGAGGGTTCGTGTGGGGGTAGGTCAGTCCACTTGGACTGTTTGGGGGCTGCCGGTGGTTCAGGAGCGGGGGTTTCAGGAGCGGTAGGTGGTTTTTCAGGCTCAAAACGCCCTTCTGGTTCGAAATCAGATTGGGAAGTGGTGGAGGTAGGGCTTACGGGTGGGGTGGTTACTGGTTCACTCTGAGGTGCGTCAGTGATTGCTTTCTTCATTTGTTCACTGCTGGGAGTGGCAGTATCGTTGTCAATGACTGCCAGCTCAGTGGGTGAGTCGTCTTCGATGAATCGGACATCATGTGACGTTATCAACGAATGTGTGTCGATATCTTTGAGACGATAACCCTTTGTTTCATCTGCCCACCATCCTAACATTTGACATTTTACAGCTGTTACTTCAAGTTTTCCACCCCAGAGTTTCTTCGGGATGTTGGCGTACACGATGGATCCGAATACACAGAGATGTGAGGCATCTGGTTTTCAGCCGGTCCAAGCATGCAAGGGGACCTTGTTATGGATTGTGGAGGTGGGAGATAGGTTGCGGATGTGAACAGCGTACATGAAGGCTTCGCCCCAGTAATGTAAGTCCATTCCGGCAGAATGCAACATGCATCTGACCATTTCGAAGCGGATGCGGATGGCACTTTCTGTGATTCTGTTCTGTTCAGGCGTGTACAGAACGGTCGTTTCGTGGATAATTCCGTTACGCTCGCACAATGGCATTGACAAAGTCAGTGCCGTTATCTGATCGTATCCGCTTGACTTTGACATCTGATTGACGTTCGAGCTTCATGATGGTTGCCTTAAGTATTTCCGCAGTCTCGTCTTTTGTCGCCATCAACTCTCCCACTCCCAATCTGCTGCTAACCTCTACAGCCATGAATGCATATGACATTCTGGTCCATGTCTCAACAGACATGGGTCCCGTAATATCCACAACAACTAACTCCATCTTTTCATAGGTTGTTGTGCTAGCTTCCGGGAATGGCAACCTGTGTGACTTGCCAAGTACACACCCCTCACAGACGTGGTCATAAACTTGCGGTGATGAAATGGTGAGCCCACCAACCATCTCCTTCCGCACGAGCTTTCGTACTGCATCCAAGTGCAGGTGACCCATGTGGCGATGCCATAACCGCAGACTCCCACTCGAAATGGCAGAGAACGCTGCCTTGTTCGATACTCGTGTGATGTAGTAGAGGGTGCCAGTGAGTGTGGTCTGTAATAATTCGTCTCCTTCAAGCAACACAACTAATCCTCCCTCGCAGCTACGGAAGGTCGCGCCTTCGCGTTGAAGCATGCCTAAGCTGACGAGATTTGTTGCTAGGCGTGGAACATGTAGAGCTCCGTGGAGGGTGACTAGTCGGTAGCCATCCGATAGTCTGGCATTGAAGGTGATGCTTCCTTGTCCTGCAACGACTAGGGGTCGCTTATCTCCGACAGCTACAGTCTCATCTCCTGCAGATGGTGCATAGTTGGTGAATTGACGACGATCTCGGAACATATGTGACGTGGCAGCACAATCTAGTAAGATGTTGTTTTCGGATGGCGTTCCTCCGATTGCCATATAAACACTGCCAACTGCGCGACTGCCGAGGTTCTGTAGATTGCTAACAGTGAGGTTTGCAGACTGCCCACTGCTGTTTTTTTTTTTTCATCTTCGTCTTTTCTTTGGGGACATTCTAATGCATAATGACCCTTTTTGCGGCAGTACCAGCATTCAGTCTGGTTGGTGGCGGGCGTGCGTGTGTATGTCTGGTCTCCTTGGGAGTTTGTATGCCCTCCCCTTTGTGTTCCGCCACCGCGGCCTCTGCCTTTGCCTTGTCCGCAGTTTCCTTTGCTCTGTGCAAACAGCGCGGTGTTTCCACTAGCTTTGTCCTGGACACGACAGTTTGCTTCTGCTTGAAGCTTGGTGCTGACTAACTCAGAGGTGAGTTTACTTGACTCGACATCGAACAACTGGATTTTGATTATATCCCAAGACTGCGTTTTCGGCAATGATAATACCATGGCGCGTGCAACGTGTAGGTCTTCTACATTTTCGCCGGCATCTGTGATTTGATGCTTGATGTCTAGCATTGCAGTGATGTGGTCAGCCATGGGTGTTCCATTGGTATACTTGCAGTTATATAGTTCCTTGAAGAAGTAGTGCACATTGATGCGTGCTTGGTTCATCACATGAACCCGTTTTAGAGTGTCCCACAGCTCTTTCAAGGTTTTACAACCCTTTACATGGGGGAGTTGCGAATCTTCGCATGCTCCTTTCATCACGTCCTGCACGGCCTCGTCCCACAACAACCAGTCTGGGTATTCTTTCTTTTCGGCTTTGTACTCTGACAGTGTCTGCGAAGTAGGCTGAGTTTTTGGTGGTTCCGGTGGGCAAGGCTCGGATCATTTGACAACCAACCATAAGTATTTGGCTTGGAGTGCAGCCTGCATGTGCTCCGACCATGATGAGTAATTGATGCCTTTTAGTTTCGGAAATCTGAAAACTTCGGATGAAGATCCATCTAGACGGTCGCTTGCAGGGCTCATAACCTGATAACAACTGATATACTTGTAGTAGAAGTGTTTGGGCGAGGCTGAGAGCGGGCGTACAGTGTAACGACAGTACGTGAGCTCCCAGACAAACAAACAAAACATATTATCAACCTATCATGTAAGCACATACTCAAGATGGAAGTCGCTTCACTTCTCGTCAGGATCAGGCTTTTTCCTCCCTGAGGCCTGACGACTCAGAACATCTTTGCTAGTGAGGATGTGATTTTGTGTATCTGTACAGAACATCCTCAGCGCGTCACTAGCAGCCTTGAGCTTATGTCCTCGCAGAGTTTCCAAGTTCATATGTACAGAACATCCCACAAGTACCCTCAGCATATCACTAGCAGCCAACCTGTTCGCACTACTTCAGAGGATATTTGAGATATTGTCCTGTAACGGGCCTTCTGTCATTCTCACCCTTGACTGCAATTCGGAGATGTTCTTGTTGAAATATATGTTGATTCTTCAAGTCTTTCTGGGCGTTCTGTCATTCTCTCTCTTAAATATGTGCATTACCAACAAGATATGTTTTTTCATACCAACATACAAAAGTGCTCTGGAGACAAGTATGGGAAACAGGGCAGGTGTATAACAACACGGGCAGCCAAAAAAAATAGAGGAGGCGGTGAATAGACAGACAGGGAGGGTGTAGCCTAGGGGAACAAAAACACAGACTGAATTGATGTTCACTTTATACCCACATAGAGGGGGCAGCAAATAACGGACAGACGGGGAGGTCATAGCCCAGCTAGGGGAATGAAAATGCTGAATTGATGTTTCTACCCACATTTAAGCTGAAATACTTACAAGATCTCGCGACTCTATGCAGTGTGTGAGGCCGCACAATGTTTCTTGTGCTGGCACCTGAAGAGGTTGTGTTTCTCTTGGTGGCAGGCTTGGAGGTGGTTGGTCTGATCCATGACGACTGCCAAGGTGCTGGGTTCCCAGTTGATCAGTAGACACCTGCAGTGAGGGGCTAGGCCTCCGAGTCTCTGTATGCTTAACAGATGTCTGTGGTCGCACAAAATGGGGGTGGGGTTCCTCTCTGACGATCCCTCCATACCTCCCGTGATGCTCAGCCGACATCTGTGGAGGGAGGCTCGCTGGTCATCTGTGGTGGCGCAAATCAGTGGCTGGGTTCCTCACCATACCTCTCGAGATACTCAGCAGGCATCTGTAGTGGACGACCAGACTGCTGTGGAGGCTCACTATACCTCTCAAGATACTTGTCGGACATCTGTGGTGGCACAAATTGACAGCCTGGTTCCTCACTATACCTCCCAGCTGGATGCGTGGCAGACATCTGATATGAAGCAGATGTTGGTGGTAGGAAACCATGTCTCTCCAGATGCTTGATGGACATCTGGGACTAGTCGGCCGGCAGGTTCTGCTTGGATGGCTTCTCCATATCTTCTGAGATGCCAAGTGGGAAGGTGTGACAAGGGCTTATAACTCCCAGGGTGTTTAGCAGACATCTGGGATGAGGGGCTAGGCCTCTCTGGATGCCCAGCGGCAGACCTCTCTGGTGGTGGTGCAAATTGACAGTGGGACTCCTCCCCGACAATCTCTCCATACCTCCCACGACGCTCACTGGCGGCCAACGTCTGTGGTAATGCAAATCAGTGGCTAGGTTCCTCACCATACCCCTCAGCAGACATCTGTGGTGGGTGCCTAGACTGCTGTGGAGGCTCACTGGACATCTCTGGTGGGTGACTAGACTGCTGCAGAGGCTCACTGGACATCTGTGGTGGTGCAAATCAACTGCTGGGTTCCTCAGGGTACCTCTTGAGATGCTCGACAGACATCTGGGGTAGGTGACCAGACTGCTGAGGAGGCTCACTGGACATCTGCGGTGGCGCAAATCCCGCAGACATCTGTGATGGCAGGATCTCCAGAGGCTCGGCAGACATTGCAGCAAAAACCTGTGCTACTCCCTCTCCCCTGGCATGATACAACATTTTGGGCTTTGGGCGGGAATTTGTAGGCAAAAGGGAATCTGTATTTCAACATAAGAATTCAAAACATGAAGTCTAAAAATTTATAAGATACCTTGATCCACCGAAGACGAAGACATATCCCTCTCCTTTGGGGCTTTACCCTTGTCTTTTCCCTTCCCACCTACCTTTGCCGTGCTGCCTGTACCCTTCCCGCTAGCCTTTGTGCTACTCTTTGTCATTGTGCCACCTCCATGTCTTGAGCTGGATTTCACTTCCTTCGATGAACAGCCCCGTCCATCTACATCTACATTAGTGTTGCTCTGGCTCTGGCTCTGAGCTGGCTGGGAGCCGCGAGTCGAGCTGATTTTAAGCCAGCTGGTCACCGGCTCAGCTAAGGCTGCGCACCGGCTCATGGCTATGGCTGTCAAAAATCCAAAG
>QLPF01005880.1:0-11511 GCA_003314045.1 Hygrophorus pudorinus | reverse complement strand
GAAATTGTACCCCATCGGGGCTTTGATTCTTTCTGTCCAAACGGTAATTTTATGTGTTGTTTGTCTGTTCAACCAATCTGATCATTGATCTACATAGGTTGTATGTGCTTTTATGTTCTGGTTAACAGGTGAAGAAGCTGTGCCATCATCCAAGATTGGCCACTTCTCGTATGAAAACTACGCTGACCGGGAGACACTCTCGGCTAACGGAACTGTGAAAACTGAGAAGAGAGGATCATATAATCTAGCCCTTAACTCAATTCACCAAGTGCACAGTACCTGTCTGTTTAGATAGGTATGCTACTAGTGAGTGGTACAAGTTAAAGTATAGTTACCATAAATATGTGTAAATAAAGGGCATATATGCCTGAATCGGTATTAATCATAAAATAAGGAATAAATGTAGGAACAGAGTAAAACCCGGTTCCTTACAGATCAGCACTCCTGCCGTTGGTGGAGCGACTCTCAACTAAGCAATGGCAGGCTATCATCACTGCCGCAAAGCACTTCACATTTGAGGATGACTTGTCAGCATTACCAGCTGGAATGCAAGCTGATGGCAATGAAAGTGACTGCTTCATCCTTTGCGAGTCCGTGTCGGAATCAGGTGAGGATGTTGATGAAGAGTGTGATACCAATAGGCTCTCATCCGACCCCGTCTAGTATGCTGAGACCCGTGGCTCAGGCCTGAAGGTTAGGGAGGAACCAGTCACTGGAAACAAGGACTTTCACGCTGACTCTGATGTGGAAGACGAAGAGTACTAGTGGTAAGTTTATTCTCATGTTTCATATCATCCTCCTGAGCTGTCCCCTCATAGGCTATAGCTAACATGCTGTCAACCCACCACCCCAGGCCCTCAAGCATCACTCCTAGGCTAGTAGTACCCTGCTGTCTTGTGTTCCCCTTTGTTTCCGGCATCCTCTGTGTATTCCTCTTTCCCGCCATGCCGTTTCAATTATGTAGTACGGTAGCTACAAATATATTGCTCCCCCAATAACACAGCTATAAAATAAATAATAAGTGCTTTTTTGGAAAAGAATGGTGTGCTTAGAAAAGCACTGCAGTGCCTAGAAAAGCATGCTGTTCTTCCCTAGGTGGAGCGACCCCATTTAGAGAATAACAGTGTGCCATGTGGCTTTTTGGTACTTAGTCAGCTTTTTGCTCTTTTTGGAACTTTGAGAAGCACCAGAAGTTCCAAAAAAGAAGATGGAAATCTTCTGATGTAATAGTAGATATGTTCTTTTAACAAGTCTACCACATGACTACAAAGTAACTACAGAGCAACTACAGAGTCACAGTGGGAGACTATAGGGAACTACAGGAGTCCCAGTGGTGACTACAGGGACTACTGACCACCAGACTTTCATACAGGACTACCAGAAATACAGAGGCTACATAGCGCTGTGTAGAAAAGTTATTTTTTCCTGATGTGTATCTCACCAAGTACACCCATCCTCATCTATACACGAGAACCGGAAACCTGTCGAACAAGTAGTCTTATGTGCTTAACAGCTTAATACTGTTTTAAGCACTCTCAAGCAGTTTCAAGCCACTTCAAGCAAATTTGAGTTTTCCTGATGTGGATGGCTCATCAAAATGTTGTCACAGCATTCAGAAAAAACCTTTGCACTGGCTCAATACAACCCTGGAACGCTGACACAACCTTTTTAGTCAAAACATTCCCACAAGGTTCAGTCTCAACTAGTGGTGTACAAGTTGCAAGTTGAGATATATTAAGATAGACGACACCAGGAACGCGCACCCCTTATGTAAGCGGGACTGACTCCAATCACCTGGCTTTATTCTCGTAACACAAACACATAAATGGCCCATATGAGATCAAGGAAATACATTTATTATATCTTACTTGAAGGCCCAGAAAGCAGATTCCCCAATTTTCCAACATTCATTCAGTAATAAGACTGGCAAATTTTGTTTTTTAAATTCACTCCAGATATTATATTCAAGACGCTTAGAATTGTTTCCTGCAAATTTCACATTTCTCGACAACAGTATTTGGCGGCTTATAAATCAATCACGTGATTTACAAATAAGGATATTTTCCATATATGGAAAGCAGAAAAATAACTCCCAGGCATCAGGAAGATGGGTCAGAAGTCCAGAGCAACATCAAGAACATCACGGCTTTCCAGAAAAAGCATTATAAAACCACAGTGGAGGATTGTCCAGATGTGGAAGAGACTCAAAATAGCCACACAGGTTTTGACGTTGACTCCGAGTCAGACAACTGTGACTCAAACTTTGAGCTTGGAGAAGACATCTCAGCTCGATTTAGAGTCCTTGAAGACAAGGAAGAGGTGCCAGAATGTGAATCAGATAGTGATGGGTCAGAAGTGGATGAAGAGGATGAAGCGGCAGAAATAAATGATGAAGTGGTACTGCTCAATTTTGCTGTGACGCTGCAGAAAGCTCATGACCTAGCTGCCGCTGAGGAAAAGAGGAGGCGAGAGGGTACCACACGACCCAGGCATTACAATGGAAAGTCCAAAAGAACAGGGGAACGACACAGACAAAAACGAAGACAGATGTTGGCAAGCGGGGGGAGGTTTATAACCAGCTTTTTCCATCCCACACATCCAAATGACAACTCCTCAGTCTCCTCAGTCTCTTCGGCCAGTGAGGCAGAGGAACCTGACATGAAGATCAGCAGTCCGAGTCCAGTGTGTGATGTTATTTTACCTGAGAGACTTGGAGCCACTCACAAACTATTTTCAAAGGCTGCACACACGACCAATATCGTTCAAAGTGTCGGAAACTCTGAGTCAGAGACCAATACTTCTCACCAGAAACTGCAGGAATTACTCAAAAATCTCGCAGACAATACTCCTGAGACTGGGACTGATATTGCGCTGATGGCTCTCAGGTGGAAGGATTTCCCAGCACTTTGCCGCACACTCCAGCAGCTCACAATAAAGAGCAAAGATAAAAAACTAGATGTTTTCCTTCGTGCACGTATAACGGCCATGGTCGGATGTTTGAATCTCTACCTGGACTCGTATATGCACTACACCTGGCGACAGGCTTCCCTTGTTGTTGCTAAATCACATGGACAAGGAGTCACCTATGCTCGAAAAGTACGCACCTGGCTACACCAATATATGAGTCGGGGAGACCTGCCACTTCACCGCTATGGGGGCTCCTGTTCGTCAATTCTTCAGGATGAGGATTTCACACACGACTTGAAACTCTACTTGCTCGAAACCTCTGACAAACAGTATCTTCGAGCACAGGATGTGGTCGATTATGTGGCCCTGCCACAGGTACAAGAGAAGTTGGGTGGTGAAAAAATAAAAATAACTCTTCGGACAGGTCAGCGGTGGCTCAAAAAACTGGACTGGCAATATGGAAGAAAAAAGAAGGGCATGTATATTGATGGGCATGAACGTGAAGATGTTGTCAACTACAGGAGAGAATTTATTGAGCGGTGGAAAGAGTACGAGAAAAGGATGGTGACCTATGACAATGATGGAAACATCCAGACGACACCGAAAGGTTTCTCTGTGCCACAGGGAGCCCAGTTCCGACTCATTCTTGTGACACACGACGAGTCAACATTTGATCAGGAAGATCGACGCAAAACAAAATGGACACACAAAGATGAAAAGCCCATTCCAGAACGCAAAGGCGAGGGTTCATCAATTATGATATCTGATTTCTTGACACCAGAGTGGGGTCGCCTGAAAGATGACGATGAGTATGTGGCTTGCTTTATACTATATAACATCCTAACTCTGTCAAGTGAGGCTCGTCTTGTCTGGTTGGCAGGTAAAAATTGTGATGGCTGGTTTGCAGCCAATGATCTCCTCAAGCAGGTCGAACGTGCTGTTGACATCTTTGAATCCAAAACTCACGGCACTGCTACTGGCCTCTTCCTCTTTGATAATGCACCTAGCCACCAAAAACGTACCCCCAACGCACTCTCTGCTCGCAAGATGCCAAAGAATCCGAAAGTGGGTTGGACTCACACACCTGATGGGCCGAAAATGCGGAATGCAATGTTTCAAAATGGGACCCCGCAACAGCTCTACTTCCCAGCAGACCATCCAACAATGCCGGGGTGGTTTAAAGGCATGGAGATTATCATCCGCGAGCGGGATTTGTGGCCGGAATCGGGTTTGCGAGCACAGTGCGAGAAATTTCAATGTGACCAGGGACGGACTGATTGTTGCTGTCGCCGGCTTCTTTTCAGTCAACCCGACTTTACCACTCAGAAATCACAGCTCGAGGAGTACATATCCTCTCGGGGACATATCTGTGACTTCTATCCTAAATTTCATTGTGAACTGAATTTCATAGAACAGTACTGGGGTGCCGCCAAATTCTGCTATCGCACAATATGAAGGAGATGCAAGAAAATGTTCTTGCTTGCCTGGACGATGTTCCACACCTTCAGATTCTGCGGTGAGTCCTTTTCCTTTCTGTCCGAAACAGTTTTCTCATTCCTTATTTCCACCTTAGATATGCAAATCGATCTGCCAGATTTATCTCAGCCTATGCTCAGGGTTCATCTGGCTCACAAGCAGCATGGGCAAACCGCCGATATCACGGTCATAGAACACTACCACCATCTATGGTTATCAAGGCATTTGTTCGGTAGCTTAGTCTGTCAAATATGCCATCCAATTCGATGCCCTCCCTCCCCCAGGCGCTCCATGTCTTCGTTTTTTTTTCGAAATGAAAATTTGGCGGTCACGTGATTGCTTATATAAGGGGTGCGCGTTCCTGGTGTCGTCTATCTTGGGAATTATTTGACATTGTTCACATTGTGGCTACTCGCATAAGCGCGTTTATCGCATAAGCGACTGCCCAAGATGTACAAATAAAAGTTTCCAAAGAGAACAAGCTGTTCAAGGTGTCAAAAAAGGACTTGTATTTTTACTGATGGCAAACACAAAACACTAAATGTCTCTGGCCTTCAGAGGAAAATAAATATGTACGACACAGATCCGGGGGAAGCGGCCCCATCAATTATTCTCCCTTTAACCATGCCCTCCGCTTGCGTATGGTTGAAACCTGCTCTTCCATCCAAGATCTCTCTCTCTCGCTCGGTTCACAGAACCGGAGGTGAAATCGATGTGGCTGCGCTTCGACAAGCTTTGGGACGCGGCTTGTTTCTCCGACCGAGCCTTTTGATGCTCAGCTTCGTTGCGCGAAGACAATTGGCCCGGGTGTACGGAGTGTCAGGACAAGTTGCAAAAAGAAAGACAGGTATTCGAGACGGCATGAACAGAGAGTAAAAAGGAAGTCGAAGGGATAACACGTACCGATTCGATCCGCAAACCATTCTTCTCTCACGTCTTTTGGATCCCAAATATCGCGAGGATAATTCGTCGTGCGTTCGTCGACGTCGACAAATTCGACCAACTTTGCGTAAAGATGAGGGTTGCGGAATGACCGGTTCGACATAAGGGAGTCATTGAAATGCTTTGGATTGACTGCGTCACGTTTCAGGGCATGGAACTGCGCTAGCTTAGTCTAACATGGTTCGGTAAATAATTAAATAATTGAGGTTGACGACGGATGAGGACGCACCTCGATAGCAGGACTGAATGGTTCTGTTGAAATAGGCGGGACACCCCAGTCTTCGATTCCAGATATGGGAAGTGGACGGAGCAAGGTACGTATACGAGGTAATTCATCGGGTGCCAGTGGTTTTTCTGAACCGGGCGGACTGGAACGCGGAATTGGAGGTAATTCCGTGGGAGGCTGTGAAGTTTCACCGATTCTATCGTCTAATATAATATCGTCTGAGATATGAGCTCTTGGATGGTTTTTCAGTTGTGCTGGACGTCGTATTACAACTTGCGATATCGGTAATCGTCGCACTGGGACAAGAGGTCAAATCAACACCACGAACCAACCAACACGCAAACTCACTGTCTGGGTGAACATTTAGAGTAGTCTTCAATGATTTATCCTGTCCGAGAAGGAACCAACAAAGAGGGAAACGGGCCGAAGCCATGCACGGCGATGAAGGCTCTCACATGAATATTACGGTTACTGGGCCGATTTTTTTGTTCCGAGTCGCTCTGAGAATCATCGTCGTATGCGATAAGTCCTTCGACAACCATCAGTACTGGTTATCGTTGTCACCGACGCCGGGCTCACCTTGCATGGCGATCACGGTCACGGTAGGATGGTGCACGTGCCAGTGGGCGCGGTTTCAACTTGAATGGCCAGAGACGGAAAAAATCTTCGGGCCAAATGCTCCTTACTTGTATGCTCTCACTCTTCACTTCTGTGCTTTGTATTTCCAGCTGCATTCAAGGTGCGATAGCGACCATTCCAACTCAGGAAGACATCGTTCAGGAGTATTATACGAAAAATGAAATCGGCACTGGCTCAGGACACACGAACAACTGGGCTGTCCTAGCGTGTGCTTCGCGTTATTGGTTCAACTATCGAGTGCGTGTGCTGTAGTTATCTGTCTGCAAAAATTACACCGTTCTGAAACTATCTGTGATGGTCAACAGCATATGTCGAATGCTCTTGGAATGTGCGTCAAGGATGAAATGTAATAATGTCCCAGTTCGTTCAGCTAACACAGACACTTGATTTAATCTACCTGGTACGCAATCTACATTTGTGGACTTATGATGGTCCAGGTACCGCACTGTAAAGCGTCTGGGCATCCCTGATTCAAACATCATTCTGATGCTGGCCGACGATGCAGCCTGCAACTCCAGAAATAAATTCCCGGGCAGTGTTTACGCTGACTCGGGGCGTCATCTTGATCTATACGGTGACAACATTGAGGTTGATTACCGTGGCTATGAAGTCACCGTCGAGAATTTCATCCGAGTGTTGACCGGTGCGTGCCACGACGAAAGCCCCTTGGATTCCTTTCTGATAACATGTGTTGCTGTAGGACGCGTAGAAGCGTCTGTCCCACGGTCGAAACGTCTTCTGACGGATGACAGATCCAATATTTTTGTCTACATGACTGGACACGGGGGCAACGAGTTTCTCAAATTCCAGGACAACGAAGAGATCAGTGCATTTGACATCGCCGATGCGTTTGAGCAGATGTGGCAGAAGAAACGGTATGTGTTGCACTTTACTGTTCGACGTCGTCCGTCATGTTTTTGAATGCATCAAGGTACAACGAAATACTATTTATGATTGATACTTGCCAAGCGAACACCCTGTATTCCAAATTATATTCTCCGAACATCCTGGCAACGGGTTCTTCCCGTCTCAACGAGAACTCGTATTCGGTGCGTTCCCACCTTATTGTTGTCCCCACTTGCTCTAAAATTCGACCCATGGTTGTAGTACGAAAACGACTACGACATCGGCGTGTCTGTCATTGACAGCTTCACACACTATGTCCTAGAATATATGGAAGGCATCAACAAAACGAGCCAGTTTTCCATGCAAGATCTCGTAAGTCCCTGGCTTGAATCACACACCATATCTAAACATACCCATCGAAATCCTCTAGTTCGATTCATATGAAGTCAAAAAGATCCACTCAAATCCAGGAATCCGCTCCGATCTTTTCCACAGGCCCCCAGACCGCACCCTCATAACGGACTTTTTTGGCGGCGTCGCGCAAGTCGAAGTTAGTACTCACGCGTCACATAGGAACTTTGAATACACCCCCTCATGGTCACCTAAATCTCCTTCGCAAGAATCCACGCCGGAATCTGGCTGGCCCATGGGTGATAAGTTGTCGGACCGGAACCCTCTCGTGAGACAGTGGAGAGCGTGGGGTTCTGTTGCTATTGTTGGTGCACTCGTGGGCTGGGTTTCGATGAAATGGACATGACGGACGGCCAAAGCACTGTTCGCGGCCAAGAAATTTGTGTGGTTCAGATGGACGTATCCGCCTGTGCTAGAACATAATCATTACACTGAGATGCGTTTACCGTCCTTCACCTCTTCTGATCCCGATCCCCTACCTCGAATGCAAACACCCACTTGGTCCTACACGGGACAATGCCCTCATTCCCCCAGGTTAATTTCAGCCCTGTACCGTATTTCCATTCTATCCTTTCTTCGAGCACCAACATATTCGAATTAAACAGGGAGGGAAATGGGCTGTTTGTACTCACTACCACGTAATGTGTAGTCCTCACCTTCTAGAATTATTTCAGTTGGAAGAGGGGATCTTATATGCGCCGTGAGCAGGCTTTCCACCGCGTTCTGGAATACGTTCAGCTCGCGTACAGACTTCACACCAGACTGACGGTGATATCATGGCGGGCTAGGAAAAATGTAGCCAACTCGCCGACGTTGGGCGCGCTACTAGCATCGTGAAAGGATGAGATCCTGACTCGCGAGTGAAAAATGATGGCATTGACCTCCTGGTTTTTATCGTGACTTGGGCTACATGAGATTTACTTGCAGAGCTGATGGGTGGACAAAAGATGAGTGTTGGCTTGTTGAGGGTTAAAAAGTAAGGTGCCATCGTAGAAATGCTCCTATTCCACTCTTACTCGAGAAATGAAACCCTAAAAAAGGTTCTGGTCTAAACGCACAGCTTGACTCCCACCACGACCAACGACCGGCGCCATGGCCGAGCAAAGCAGCTCATTCGACGACCTGGCGAATTGGGGAGGTGTTGACGTCGCCTCCACCGACGACGACGAGGGCCCAGATCCAATTTACGTGTAAGCGCCGCGTTCTATTGTACCGCTGTACCGCCTACGCAGCTTATATTTACCAGCGACCCGCGGCCAACACCTCTCGAAATCGTCACCATTGAAAGCGAGATAGCCTCGTTGGCCATAAAACTCAGCGAACTAACCGTGTTGCGTGCTCAGCTTCTGGCGTCACGCGCTCTCATCACACACATACCACCAGAACTCCTCTCACGGGTATTCGAACTCACGATCCACCTCACACCCGGTTTGCTGCCAACCCTCTCGCTGGTATCACGTGCGTGGTATGCTATAGTTCTCTCCACTCCTTCGCTGCACACGTATATCAAAATGGATGACACTTGGGGTTATCACGGAGACGATGCACGTCCTCCAGCAGAGGCATTTCTTGACAAAACAAGAATACAACTCTCTCGCTCTTATGATGCCAAGTTGTACATAGACATCGATTTCCGGTATATGGACAACTTGGCGGATGTCCGAGCCATAATGAAAGAGCTACAACCACACCTCCGACGCGCCTTCTTCTTTAGGACATCTCTACCTGATTGGGACTGGATGATTGCTGTGAGGGACCACTCAGCAATGTTGGGACCGTCTCTCGAGGAGCTGTATCTACATATTGACAGTTCGGATTCTGAAGACCAGTCACCCATCACTTTCCTCTCTGCACCATGTCCCCGCCTAAACAAGATTATCCTCGAACATACACCACTGACCTGTATTCGACCCCATCCCAACCTCTCATCTCCTTCACTACCGCTATCCACTTCCTCATCCACTGCGGTACCTCCCGACATCCTACGTACTAACCTCCATCCCTCTCTCCAACATCTACACCTCATTCGCGACACACGTCAATGTAATTCTTCCTCCACACGCTTCAGCATCCCATTCTCACTCCTTCTGACTACACTGTCCACAACCCCAACCCTCCGTACCCTCCATATTCAATCCGCTTTCTTCCTCCTCACAGGCTCCGAACAAATATTTCAGCCCCAACCAATAAAGCTCTCTATGCCACATCTGGAAGAGTTGACATTCAATTTCGTCGACACGACAAACGTTGGTCTCTTTCTTGAGAACGTGGATTGTCAGGGTTTGCGGACTTTGAGGATACAAATGGACGGCACGGCTGGCGGTACGGAGGATTCTGTTGGCTTTCTGGCGAGAGTCTGTGCGCCGAATTCGGGTCCCTGGACCGCACTTTACCACGTGGCTGACATCCTTCACCAGCCATCATGCAGCCGATACCCCTTCCCGTCTCTGCGACACCTTGATCTCCGTGGCATATCTACCACCGGCCCAGCGATCTACCCCTTCATTCGTGCTCTACACAATCTCCCGCTATTGACCGCGTTGGCGCTCAGTTCGCCCCCAAGCGGGTGTTTTGGATCGAGGATCTGGGAGTTACTTGGTGGGCCGTGCCATCCTGCTCCTAATCTCATTTTGGAAGGCGCGCAGCCTGGGAAGGATAAGCAAACGTGGATCCTCCCGGCATTGCAAGCGCTGATTGTTCAAAATGCGAGGGACGTGTCTGGACATGAGATCTTGAGGGTCGTTACAGCACGGAAGGCAGCGTCTATTGGTACGATGGGGTTAGGTCAGGGACCCCGAATGGAAGGAGACTATACGCCAGATGAAATTCAGGGGGCGGAAGGGGACGGAGATGCTGCGGTTGCGCAGATCACGTATCTGAAGGTATCAGGATGTTATACGCTCGATCGCGATGGAGAGATCGTGGAAGAGCTGAAGAGGGCTGTGCGAAGGGTACTTTTTTGAGAGATGAATGATTAAAAGGGCAGAATGGAGGGCATGTGAAAACTGTATCGTCAAGGTCAACGGTGAGTCAGCGGTTTTCTAGATCTGTTCATGCGAACAGAATGCGCTCTAAGGCGGGCGTCTGTTGTGACCTGCTATTGCCCTACTTATTCCATGAATGCTCTCAGGATACTGAACGCAGTTCCGCTTCGTTTTTCTTGTCTATAACTTTTCAACAACCAACAACTGTCCCGAGGGTCGATGTAATCCACCTCCGACTCGACTCACACCGGACCACAATTGTATATTACTCATGAAGTCTAAAGTCTTGCTGCTCTCACAGATGCATCGTGATCTTGTATTGTCCTGACGCCTAGATATCTCTCCAATGTATGTTAGTTGCAGTTGTAATATTCACTGCTAACACCCCACTATTTTCCACCTAATGGCATCTGAGAGTGATCAGCTATGGTGTGGGTCACTAAGTCACCACCTCTTTTCTACAAGGTTTTCTACACATCCAGAAAAAATTGAAAAGCTTATTCCTCTAGCAAAAAGACTCAGTTTAACAATAGGGGCAGTCAAATATGTTGATTTGGCAGTTCCGATTCGGAGGTCGATTTCAGACCATGAATCTTCTCATGAATCGTCTGCTGAATCCTCTGGAGGTGCTTCGACAATTCAAATTCGATCCTGAATCCGATTCAGGTCGCTGACAAGTGCCACTCAGCCAAACAACAGTGAACACGGTCTGTGACAGTGCCATGTCACCACTTGATGACAACAATGACCCCACCACCTGTTCCACCAATGGTGTTCCACGACTTACCACCTTGATTGGGGACACGAACACAGGTGTGAACGGCTGCATGCACAGGGTGGAAAGGCAGTGGGAAGGGTGGGGCAGCCCAGGTACGTGGTCTCAGATCTCAGCTGCCAGGCTTGCCACACACTTTCGAATGTGCACCAACATGTCGAAATGGCCGGTCAGACAGTTGAAGGGCATGTCCCAGGGTGTACACAGATCTCACTGCACATCCCCAACATTCATTAGAGACATACAGTAATCAACTGGTCCTTGGGACAAAGCCTCATTACTTCCTCATTTCACAACATTTGCCC
>QLPF01005861.1:0-11334 GCA_003314045.1 Hygrophorus pudorinus | reverse complement strand
GAATTCGTGTGCCAGTGCGAATAAAAATTTAACACGCGGCTCCTTCAAGTGCTTCTGCCACATATCGAAGACTGAGAAGGGACTGGAAAACAACGGGTCGTTGTCTGGCAGAATCTCGGTCCAGTAGAATTCGCGTACCAGTGTAACACGCGGCACCTTCACTGACAAGTGTTCAGGCTTCTGCCACCTATCGAAGACTGAGAAGGGACGGGTCGTTGTCTGGCAGAATCTCGTACCGTGTGTAAATAAAAATTCAACACGCGGCTCCTTCAAGTGCTTCTGCCACATATCGAAGACTGAGAAGGGACTGGAAGACAACGGGTCGTTGACTCCAACTGCGATTAACAGTATTCCATAGCAGGGTCTTTGATAATCAAAGGCTCTGCTAGTACCATTTCGTCCAGTGTTGGTAGGTTCCAAACTGGCCCAAGCCGGGGCAGAATTTGGCAATAATTTTGCTGAGCGGGAGGGCCTAAAATGGTGGGAGCATAAATAAATGCCGAGTACCTCGAAAGCGCTCTATTTTATTTAACTGTGAGAACCCAAAGTTAGTGGTAAAGCACCTCGACCCTTCAACTCAGTCGCTACGTGTTCGCAACCTCAAGAAGTCCCAATGCCATCACTTGGGTTATGGGGTAGCGGACCTATGGTTATGGTATGGAAGTCGGTGGAGGTAGCGCTATGGGATATAAGGGGGGGGTACTGATACATGAAGTGAAGGTTCTGCACTGGCAAGTGGCTCAAATTGTTATGTGCTGCAATATCGTTGACCAAAGTAATCGATTAAATCTCATTTACAGCTCATCCCGTTTGTGCTCCTCTCCACTCACTTCAACCTGGGTGTACTCTTCCTCTACTTCAGCAGGACTTTGGGGCATGCCTACATTTGCTAGGACGTTGGCATCTGCCGTAGCGATCCGAGAAAGTATCAGGCCCCTCTCGGCCAGCTTTCGCGCGAACCGAGATATTTCAGAGTCATACTCTTCCCATTCCGGTATTTGTCGTGCTCTCGCCAGCTTTGGCTCTTTCTGTGTTGCTAATAAGATACACAAAGGTTCGAGAGATTCGACATGCTTACCGTCAGAGGGTTCTGACATAGATCGATGGTTTTTGCCCGGTGAAGTCGCTCTTTGCTGCCTGGAAACGTGGACGTAGCGATAAATAACCTCTGGTTACGAAGACATTGCATGTCACTTACACCACGTTTCACACTGCACAGAAAACACCATTTCAAGTTGTGGACTGAACACGAAATCACTTGGAGGAGACGTACCCATAGCCAGTCCTCATCCAGTGAGAACTACGGCATTCAATTATCAGTTTCTTACACAAGTGATGTTAGACCTAAGAAAACCTACAATGGGGACTTCTCGCTGTAAATTGTTGGGTAAGTCTGGGGGGGAATGATTGGCGGTGTTAAAGAAATGCGGAGAAAATGTACGCATTGATCTACCTTGATCGAGGTTGGCAAGTGAGTTGGGGTCAGCGGACAGCTGTTGATATTGTCCACGAAGGATATCCTGTGCAAGTATGTTAAAACGAACCCAAAAATGAAGGACGAAACGAGCTCACTCCAGCAGCCATCTGTGGAACGCGTTAGCAACGGGGTTTATGACTTTACGATAGACAACCGCACCTGACGGAAGCGAACGAGGTCGACCACGTATAAGGCACTTACAGGGATTGAGCCATATAACCCTCTCGAAACTATACGGACCATACCTGATGTGGTAAGGTCGGCCTTGAAGGAAATTTTTCCAATATCCAGTTTTCCAGAATCGAAAGCCCTCCATGTCAGTATTATCATCGCCCATCGGAGTGTACCCGTAGGGAGCTCCGTGCAAATCGAGATCAACTAGCTCCTTCAAGTCCGCTCGGACAATCTGATCGGCGTCAACAAATATGACTTTTTTGAGATCCATGGGGAAAAGAACGTCGAGGAAGAGAATTTTGTAAGCCCAAATAATCCGCTGCTTTTCTTTCTGAGCTCGAAGCCACGAAGGCCACTTGTAAGTCACAAGCTCATACTTGAAGCTGTATGCTTCTGCCAAGTGCGGTATAAATTCCTGGTTTCGTTGTCCGCTTAGTTTCGGGGTTCAAGTCAAAAGAAGAAGACTTACAAGGAAGGATGGCGATAGGAAATTTTCAATGAACCAAAATTTCACCGTACTATTTGTGTTGCGCAAGACACTGAGAATCATGATAGCCACGAATCGCTATCAAGAAAACAAGGGTTCAATAAGATAGTTGGTGGATATGATGGGTAATGATCACCTCGTACAGCAGTCCCGAAGCAACGGTAAAGATGTTGATATCTGCTTGCTCGTCACTTCGCACTTTAAGATCTAACGACCCTGACTGCGATTTGAAAAAGGATGTGACGCTAATTTGACACAATGAAAAGTGAACAAACGTCGAGGGATTTCATGCCGCATGGACGTACCTCGATGTGATACCATCAAAGAAGCCTTTAGACACTTTCTTGTCCGGCGTCTCGAATTCGGCAAGTACATCAGCAGTGTCCATGCCAGGCAGTCTGAGCAGGCGAGGATAAATAGTCAAGCCTTCAAAACTTGTCAAAGCAATCTCATTGCCAACTTCTTCCACCGTTGGACTATGCCATCCGTCGTTGCCGACACTTTCCATCCGGAAGACGTCTCTGCCCCGGCCCTCCCTGATTTCCAATTGAAAAACACCGGGCTTTGCCTTGAATTGCAAGTAGCCAAGGTTGGCAACCACTTGTGTATCGTCGATAGCCGTGAGGTTGCTGTCGGTCAGCTGCAGTTGCACACCGCGTGGAGGGGCGTTGGTATGGGTATCACGAGCATGTCCTTCAACGACCAGATAATCCAAATCGAACAAAGCTTCCACACCACGGTAGTGATCTTCGGGCGAAAGACTCCCGAGCTGTATGTTGTCCAAATCGTATAACGCTTCACGTGGTCGGACCAGCCATGATGGAGGCACGTCCATGGCAAGTGTATAGATAGGGTCGACAGGTAAATCTTGGAAAACGGCTTGTGCGGGAATCTCTGATCTGCATAAACATGTCAGAATTTGGCTCCACTGTCAAAGGTACAAAGAGCGTACCCGTCTTCACCGAACAACAGGGAAGGCAAAACATTATAACGATAGAATCGTTTCAGGGGTAACTATTTCATTGTGAGGTTATCTGAACCGAGAATGCATAACTTCGGCCCACCTCTGAATAATGCGCTGGATTGATGTGAAGTTCCACGAAAACGTCGGGCAGACTGGACAACCACTGAAGCGTAAAAATAAATAAAGTAAAGGGGCAGGAGGATTCAAGCCCCCTACCTCCAACAAACTAGACCACCTCTGAGCAGCTTCACTCAATGGTTCCAGCAAGACCGCAACCTGGTATAATGCAGTTGAACTATCTCCGAGTTGGAACAACCTACAGTATATCGTGAATACAAAACTAAAATGTTACATAATTGACATAAACGATACCCACGTATAATTGCTTGAAAGTTGCCGATAATTGCGTTGCCGAGGCCTTGGTGCAGTATCGAACAATCCGTTTTCGCTCGGGTCAGGAATCTGAATGGCCGCCAGAATGGAGGCAGACGTTGATACGAGATCCGCGTATGAGGTTCTTCCAATAAAGATGTGAGATCACATGTTGGGCAAGAATCATGTTCGACATACTTGTCATGGTCTAAAGGCACGACATTTTCTAATGCCTGAATCACAGGCTCGGCCCTTCGGCGGAACTCGTATGTTTCCAAAGCTTTGAGATCTGCCGAGAGGAACTCCCCTGATTTGAAAGGACCAACCACCTGAACCACCTGCGTCAATCATGAATCTCATGGGAGGAAGGAGAATACACCTACACGACCGTTCACCACCAGTGCCGGTTCTCCAGGAGCAAGTTGGAGCTCGCGGACAACAAGGCGACTCGATTTGACGTACGTCGTATAAGCTGAAGCGTTGAAGTCCTCGATTGCAACTTCTCCTGTGAGGTCTAACAAAGTTCTCTCTTGGGATAACACCACCTGAGGATTTTCGCTTGCGGTCGCGGACGCATCGAGGCCCAGGGCACGTAAGACAGCGGCCGGAGACGCCTTTGATAGGGATCCTCGTGAAATAAGGTGAGAAATGGTCCACGAGGTTTTGGATCCAGTGGAGAGATCATTGGTTGGATGAGTAGGATTGTGGATGAATGAGACCCGTGTTAGAGTTTCTGCATCCTGCTCGAGAGATGCATATTACGAAGAGAAAGATACAAGGTAAGAAATGCAACATACCATCGAATTCAAGACCTCTTTAATAAGGCATGATCCAGAATCACTATTCAAATCAGCCACGATGAACAAGCTTAAGGGAACACGTTCCGTTTCGGCTGTTTGACATCAGTAACTGGGCATGAAATATGTGTACCATGTCACTCACGCGGATAAATAAAACTCTCATGAGAGACAGAAAATCCACTCTTCGAAAATAATTCTGGGATATTAATCACTCGCAAGCTCCCCGGCGTGGTTGCAGGATATATGTATCGATTCCGACGTTGGATGATCCCAGGCAAATCGTAGAAATAGTTCGTCATACTCGCGGCATTACTGTCTGTGAGCTCGCCTTCGTACAACTACGTTGACGTTGATATCAGTTGCCAAAAGGGATGTCACGGAAAACCATATACCTTTTCCTGCAAGTACTGCAGTTGCTGTCCTACCTCTACTTGCATAAAGCGCAAAAAGTTCTACAGGCCAAGCGTCAGGACGAAACGAACAAGAAAGACAGAGCTCACTCACATCGTCCACATTCAGGGGTTTACCATTGACAAAGGCATGCCCTTGCAACGACGAAGCCAGATCCGCTCCCAGGCGCTGAGCATATGCACGAGCTTGTTCCAAAGGAAATTGGGGAACTTCATGTGCACCATCGATGATGGAATCAAAATCGGTCACGACGCCTTCTTCACGTGGAGTTTCCGTCGTGAGAAGTGCGTCATACTCTGCTCGAGCTATATCCCAATTGATCGTCGGCGTCAGAAGGTTGGCCGGAACCATGTCTTGCGCTATCTGTTAGACACAACAGACTAGTAAACGGATAAATGACAAAACAACGGTCAAATCACCGACCTGCTTTATGTAGCCCATTGTTTTTGCTCGACCATACTGTTTGATGAGGTAATAAAACAATCTCGCAATCTGGGTGCCTGCACAAAAAATTAGATGGCGTGCATGCACAACTAGTTACTGCCTAGTGTTTTACCTTCTTCAGTTTCCGTGATGGGCACCAAACCGAAACGGAAGGGAAAGTTGCGATCGATGATATGGGATACAGCGCCCGCAATGAACTGAAGGCTACTCGTTTGGGACAGATCGAGCACGAGCACCACATTGAACAGATTGCTCTTGACGTTGTGAAATTGACCAGGATATAATGGTCGCAGCAGCTGTAACCAAAGAAGATCAGTGCCTGCATACAAAGCATTTGATTTCACTGTAGCTTACAGCAGATAGATTTGGATTCCAGCGGGCATAACTACAAAGTCAATCAGTAATCTGCATTCACACTTCCCAAGCATTCGCAACAAACCGATTATCTTTTTCGAAATCATTCCACCAAATAATGACGTCTCCCCCTTCAAGTCGATCACTTGCATCGAACAAACCATCGAGGACGCCATTATCACCCTGTGCTGCTGTGATGGCGGGATGAGTGAGCAATTCTACGGCCTGTCCGCGCGAGAGGCCCAGTGAAGTCAAAGAGAGAATCAAGTTGCGTTCTTTACGAAGTAACCGTAGTAGCCTGGATCAGACTTACGGTGAGCTCTAAAATCAAAAGGGGAAAGAATGTAAGTACCCAAATGGATTGAAGTCTTTCGCGTTTACAACCGCCCCATTCAACCAAACCATGTTTACGCCAGCTTCGGCCTTGATGTGGTTCTGCTGAACTTCCATTGCGACACTTTCGTTCACCACGACACGGCGAGCGATGGACGTAGCGTACTTGGGGAAGTTTTGTGAAAGGTGTGTGAGGGTATGGAAGGGGTTAGAAGAGTCCGCAAGGAGTTGGGTAGACTGTAGCCCAATTTCTGTGGGAAGAGACATGAGGGGTAAGTGAGTGATGAATGATGTCCCGTTTACCAAATAATTCTTCAGAAGTCAACGGGGACGTTGCATCTGCGACTGCAGTGTTCTCCGGGTATGCTTGTAGAAGAGAAACGATGGGGTCGACGTCAGGGGAGGACTCCCCGGGTTCTTCGCTTGAGGGTTTCTGGTCAGAACCTACTACTAAAGGTCGTTCGATCTCGCCACATGTGTAGAACCTCGCACTATACCTTCATGATGCGAATGTCTATCGTCCAACGCCAAATAGTCCATCTTCTTCAAATCCAAGGCGACGCCATAGCCAGATAGATAATTTCTCTCCGAGTGATTCCGAGGTTCCGACGGGATGTGTCGGAAAATGTATTCGATATGAGGTTCAGGCTTGTTAGCGAGGGAAAAAAGGTAGGTGTGGAGGTCCCAGAAAGTAGGAGAAGTCAATGACGCGTAGAATATGGCAGTGCGTAAGGGATGCTCCAAAGTGCGCGATGGGGGAGGGTATATGTGATCGAAAGGCAGAATATTGGGTCGAATGAAAGGACTTGTGGATGGTGATTATGTTAGACTGGTCTCTTCTTGGTGAATGACACACACTTACGGCTGAGGTGCACTTCCATTTGTAGAATCTTTAGTTTCTATTCCTGCCAGGCGGATCAAAGTCTCTATATCACATATGGTATGGCCATACCAGTCAATCCATGAATCACACTCGACATCCTGGGGCTCCACGTGTCGTCTCTTGTAGTCCACATAATGCTCATAAAAAGCCTCGATTTTTGGCGTAGCGGCGTGCAGTGCAAGGCTCATTTTTACTGCTGCGAGAGAACCAGGATTGGAGAGGAACCCACTATCCACGGCTGTATGTAGCACATATTGATGTGTCGCCTCGGAAGTCAAGGTTTGTGAATGAGGTAGAGTTTCGGGGTTGGTCAGTATGCCGAGCAAGGGAAAGAAAGCATCCGGCGTCTCCAATGAAACAGACTCTCTGTTGGATCGAATTGAGTGTATACCAAGGACATTTATAGAGAAGACATACAGAACTTCGACTAAGACTGGAGGAGCAGGCCATGACGAACGCAGTGCAAGTTTTACTGGGGGTGTTGTCGCGGCATTACTGTTGAGCAATGCCAACGAGACGGCGAGAGTGGCGTGCAACGGTCTCATTCTGCACCTAATGAATGTAGACACTTGACATGAGAAAATATCACAAGCGGACACAGCGCTGCAGAAATCTTATCTGATAACTGACCGCACGTGTTTTCGCTGTCTTTTTTCGACGGGCTATCGAGCCTGAGTCAGTTCCAGCTTTCAGTTACTAACTAAATTTCTCTAGGGCTTCATAAAGCGCAAGAAGCATCCTGCGGTTGCGTTTACACATAAAATACAGTTCAATGGAGTTCGTTCCATCTCCACCCGTTACTAGGGTGTTGTGTGCCGATTGCGGTAAGTCGCCAGTCCTCGACAGTGCACTATCTGCTGAACAGTGATTCAGGTACGCCCATCGTGCCCAACTCCGCCAATTTGTGCGTTGCATGTTTGCGGAATACGTGAGTCTGGTCGGATCAGTTCATCGAGCGTGAGACTTACGCCGCAGGCCGCATCTGACAGAGTAGACATCACCGAGGGCATTCCAAAGCAAGGTGCCATAAATATACATCATATCCTAATCGCTCACGTCTAATCCGTCATCTAGCGTCGGTCTCATTTTGTCGAAATTGTGAACGCTTCCTCTCCCCACCACAGGCATGGACGCTAGCCCGTCCCGAATCGTCAGAATTACTCTCCATCTGCCTCAAAAAACTCAAAGGGCTGAATAAGGTCCGGCTGACCGAGGCACATTTTATCTGGACGGAACCACATTCGAAGAGGCTCAGAGTTTCGATGACCATCCAAAAAGAAGTGCGTTCGTCTTCTGATTTGAGATCGAATATACCAAAAATGATATACAGGTCCTTACCAACACGATCCTCGAACAAATATTTGAGATCGAGTACCTGGTCCAACACGGTCAGTGTCCCGACTGTGCAAAGCTCGCCGCCAAAAACACGTGGAAAGCCCTTGTCCAAGTACGCCAAAAAGTCCCTCACAAGCGGACATTTTTATACCTGGAACAGCTTATTCTGAAACACGGCGCACAAAAAGATACCATCGCTGTCAAGGAAGTGAAAGATGGTTTGGACTTTTTCTACAGCCAACGGAGTCATGCCATCAAAATGGTAGAATTCTTGGCTGGAGTCGTTCCAGTCCGGTACGTCCATCCGTTCATCCCGCACCACCTACCACGTTCCCTCGACTTACCTACTTAATGCACAGGTCAAAATCTTCAGAACAGCTTCTATCATCCGATACCCACTCTGCGACCGCCAATTTCAAATTCACATACTCCGTCGAAATAGTACCCGTATGCAAAGACGATCTGGTCTGTATCCCCCCTAAACAAGCCCGGACACTGAGTAACATCACTCCTCTGACCATTTGTGTCCGCGTTGGCAATTCCATCCAACTCCTCGACCCTTCGACCCTTCAATCGTGCGACATCAATGCACAGATATACTGGCGCAGTCCCTTTGATGCCCTCGCTACTGTATCAGATCTTGTGGAGTTTACTGTACTGGACATCGAACCTGATGGACGGACACGGGGAAAGTACGTCCTGGCCGATGCACAGGTGGCTCTCTCCGGGGCCTTCCGATCATCCGGTACACAGGAAGACGACGGGATGATGGACTACGAAAGTACGACCCTGGCAAACCAAATTTTCCACACCCGCACACACCTGGGCGCAATTCTCCAACCAGGAGACACCGCCCTCGGGTACCATCTAACGCACTCAAACTACAATTCAGATGACTTTTCCAACCTCCCTTCGTCCCGAATACCCGACATCATTCTCGTGAAGAAAACCTATCCGAACCGCCGCAAGAAGAGCAAGGCGCGAAATTGGCAGTTGCGGAGCATCGCCAAGGAGGCTGGCGAGGAGGGAGAGACTGGAAAGGAGAGGGGAGTGGTGGGGCGGATGGGAGGACGGGATCAGAAGAAAGTGGAAGAGGACTATGAGCTGTTCTTACGCGATTTGGAGGAGGATCCTGAGATGCGTGGGACCGTCAATCTGTACAAAGCACCACAGGACGTCAGGATGGATACGGGATCCAAGACGACGGTTAGTGGGAAATCAAGAAAGAAGGCGCAATTTTCAATGGATGTGGATGAATCTGTTACTACGGAGCAGCCGGTGACTGGCCAGCCTGCAGGCAGTGAGGATGGGGAAGTAGAGGAAGAACCAGATTTCCCAGAAGTCAAACTGGACGAACTGCTTGAGGGTTTCGATGAGATGACCCTCGCCGAACCGGAACCGCAGGAAGTTTAGAACAACTTGAATTGCTGAACTTGAACCGTATCAGTCGATCTTATATCTTTAGAAGGCAAACTTGATGTTGCTCTATAGTCCTCTACGAAGTAGTCTCTTCTAGGCAGACAGATCTAGGAGATCTAACAGACGAGCAGACGGGGCCGTCGATATATCTGGTTGTACATATCATCACCAAGTACTTGAGTTCTTATTGTCTGCCAGTGTCACGACGGCGTTCGTCATTGCGTCAGTTTGGTAACTTTGACAACGAACATAGAATTTATATGAACAATGAAGTAATAGGGAAAGCGACCAAACCAAACAATAGGATATCAGAGAAGCGGATATGTGGTCGGTATCAATTTGGAACAGGTATCGGCGGAGCACGTTTCAAAATGAAGACCAAGCGTCGTGCCCAGTGACTCCGCGACAATTCGATGGATTGGGAAAGCAAAGTTCGTGAAACGACTGGTGATCAAAGTTTCCAGCTGTTAAGACCTGAAAGGTGTCAATGGAACATGACCTCTGCCATCGTTTGCTCTGTTTCTTACATTTTTACATCGCATTGCTATCGTTGTCAGACATTTTACCGTAATTTTTGTAATAATGTACTGCAATTGCTGGATCAGGTTGCTACCGCCAATGACGTAACGATATGTCACGGTTCACGTTGAAACATCGCTGCGGGACGAACTCGCTCTCACCATGACTCTCACAAAACCCCTTCCACCTCTCATTCGTCCTGGAACCCTCAATCTACCAGGCTCGACCCCAGAGTCTAAGCATCTTCTTGAGTCCCTCCTCGAGAAGGACAGGCAGCAGAACCACTGCTTCTTCAGACCCAACGGTTTCCACAACCATAACAGCCACCAGCGAGTATCATAGTCGTTCCTCCATAACCAGAGCTTATGTAGATACAGTCTCTTGGCCGCATTTGATCTGGGTGCTCCTGCTAAGGTCTTACAGGCTGTATATGACGAGGAATTAAAGATGCAGCGTCCAATCGATCTGAGTGGTGAGCGGAAGGGCTTCATCATCGACAAATATAATTGGGAGGAATTCCTTGGAGACCAACTGTGCGTTGCCGTTGTCAATATTGTAGGCTCATATCGACCTTGTTGTCATTGTAGATGCTACGCCTCGTACCTGGCATTTTTCACCGCAGAAGTGGCTGCTAATGGTGCCGCGAGCACACTGGAGACTTACGTCTTGGCAGAGTCCGCCAACGTCGAAAAAGTAGAGATGCTGTCGCGATTCTTTGGTGGCGCGTCAGTGAAATTTATCATTCATTTTGAATGCCTTCGTCAACCGAGACGCTCCGCAGATTCCACTGTCTCATCCAGCTCGGCGTACGTAGATATTATTACCCCATACGCCCACTCTGTTCATTCGATTCTATAGTATGGCGCAGAATTTGGCAGTGACGCCATGATAGCTCAAGGTTCGTTTTGTCCCCTCCGCATCACACTTGCTTAATTACATTTCAACACAGCACTCGCACAAACTGCAGTGCACCCCATTGGTGCCTCCATTTTCCAAATTCTTAACAAAACCAAGCAACCGCCTCACAGTCAATCACCGTCTTCCCGACTGACACTTTTCGAAATTCTGCGCCAAGTATACGACTCCAAAATCCTCCACCCTATCATGCCGTATGACCCAGATGCACTCTTGAGTGCGCGTTTGAATGCTATTCTCACAGGCGGCCGGCCTGAGGAAATCATCCGCATCTCCGCCCAGTGGTGGCACCCTACCACCGATCCCGACCCAGCCGATCTCGCAAAGAAAGCAGAGGAGTTCCTGTGGATGGCCACCGTCCTCCTGGCGGCCACAGGGAAACCCGGGCGCAAACCTCGCCTTGATTTCTTCCTCATGCACCTCGTCAATCTGTCCATCTTCCTGCCT